>JAJJMA010100662.1:0-29676 GCA_023529015.1 Papaver nudicaule
CAAGATATGGCTCCGTATCTGATGAATTTCTTGATGACTTCCTAGCTCCACGAACCTGTTTTTCAAGGTCTTCATTGAGCATAGTATATCCTGATAACATCTTATTCAGATTATCCAAGCTTATCATATCATTGGAAGTTCGAGGTTGATTGCTCTTAGAGTTTTCTCTCTTAAAAGTCCACTTCTTAGTGGTCATGGTTGAGACAGGTAACCTGTTCTCCATTTCCTGAGGTTTTTTTATAGAGTATGGAATAGTTGTACTATGATTTCCGCTCATAGGTGAGGATCTTCTCTTATCTGTCTTATACCTTGTCCCTGGGTAAGACTTAGAGAGTTCAGACACACTTTTTAATACGAGATTCAATGTGTGATGGAGTTGAGCAACTCGTTTTGTCCTCTTTTGGCTATTGCACTCAGTCTGAAGGTGTCCTTTCTTTTTACAGAAACTACATGATTTCTCATGTTTACCTTCATTAGAACTCTTTTAGTGGGTACTGTTATCATCAGAATGACGAGGGGAATTAGTCACCTTGTCAGAGGTGCTTGAAGATGTTACCTTCGTTCCAACAGTTATACCACGACGAGATCTTGTTTTTCTTGACTCATTGTTTTTGGGTTTTTCAGAGATTGATTTGAGCCGATCAATTTCTCCCGTTAACTCTTTAATTTTTTCATGAGCAATCATGAGTTCAGATTTTTCAGATTCTGAACTGGTGGGGTTTTGAGGATTACCACTTTTCAGTGTAAGGTCAGGTGTATGACTTGTCCGCTTTAGTAGTGAGATCTCAGTGGTTAGGGACATAACCACAATTTCTTGTTCATTGACTTTATCCAAAAGGGAATTAACCCTGGCTTTTAGTCTTGAGATTTCAGATGCCTGAAATTTCATGAACTTAATGAGTTCACTACTTTCCTTAGCTGCACCTCTTTCAAGATCTGAATCAGAGTCATCTGACAGCATGAAAGAGTAAGGATTATTACTCAAATTGACAACCTATGTGGGTTGTTCTCCACAAGATGGTGTTGGACCAGTTGTGTATGAGTGTGTTGGAGTGGTGTCCTCTGGCGTAGCGTTAGTACGAGGGTCCATAGCTCACAAACCGCGATAAACAAAGACAGTTACGTCTTTTATGTGTTCACCGACTCTAATACCAATTAAAAAAGCAGGGGTACCGAAATACAACCAACTTTTCGTTTGGGCTCGTGAGACTTATGGTCAGATCTGGACGATCTCAAAAATCAATATCCAGATCCGTTAACCTGAGTTTGGATCTCAAGGATCAGTCCAACGCAAGACAGGGTCTTGGTAAATCCAAGGGATGGATTGAGGACAACGATCAGGTTTATAATAACGTACTTCATGTGTTTGCTTTAATTATATAATCAGAGAATATAATGCGGAAAGTAAAGCACACAAGACACCAGAGATTTTTTTAACGAGGACACTACAACTTGTAGAAAAACCTCGGGACCTCGTCCAGACAGAAGTCTTATAGTAGACCAGTTAGTACTGTGTGGTGTTCAATTAGGACGAGGTCCCGAGGTTTTTTTTTACCGGTCGTAGTTTCCTCGTTAAAAAAATCTCTGGTGTCTCGTGTGCTTTACTTTCCGCATTATATTCTCCGGTTATATAATTAAAGTAAACACAAGAAGTACATTATTAATAACCGTCGAGTTGGTTCATAATCCATCCAGGGGATTTGCCAAGAGTTATCTTGCATTGGACCGATCACTTGTGATCCGACTCTGGTTATTATATTTGGATATTGATTTTTGAGATCGTCCATATCTTACCATAAGACTCACGAGCCCAAACGAAAAGTGGTAGTATTTCGGTACCCCTGCTTTTTCAATTAGTATCAGAGCCGGTAAACACATTAAAGGCGCAACTATCTGTGTTTATCGAGGTTCGTGATTATGGATCTTAGTACTAAATCTACACCAGAAGACACCACTCCAACTCACTCATACAAAACTGGTACAACAACATCTTGTGGAGAACAACCAACTGAGGTTGTCAAATTGAATGATAATCCTTACTTTTTCATTCTATCAGATGACTGTGATTCAAATCCAAGAGATGCAGCTAAGGAAAGTAGTGAACTCATTAGGTTCATGAAATTTCAGGTTTCTCAGATTTCACGACTGAAGGCCAAAGTAAATTCCCTTTTGGATAAAGTCAATGAACAAGAATCCTTGGTTATGCCCCTAACCACAGAGATCTCACTACTAAAGAGGAAAATCATTCATCTGACTCAACACTGAAAAAGTGATAATCCTCATAAACCCTCCAGTTCAAAGTCTGAAAAGTATGAACTTATGATTGGTCATGAAAAAATAGAAGAGTTAATGGGGGGAATTGATCGGCTCAAATCAATCTCTGAAAAACCCAATGAAAGTCAGTCAGAAAAGACATCAAGAACTCGTCGTGGCAAAACTGTTGGAAAGAAAGTGACATCTTCTCACACCTCTGATAAGGTGACTAATTCCACTCATCATGCTGATGATAACAGTACCCACAAAAAGAGTTTGAATGAAGGTAAAAAACATGAGATATCATGTAGTTTTTGTAAAAGAAAATGACACTTTCAGACTGAATGCAATAACCAAAAGAGGACAAAACGAGTTGCTCAACTCTAGCACACATTAATGTGTGTGAACTCTCTAAGCCATATTCAGGGACAAGGAATAAGGCAATTAAGAGAATGTCCTCACCTATGACTGAAAATCATAGTATAGCTATTTCATACTCTATAAGAAAAAAACCTCAGGAATTGTGGAACAGGATGCCTTTTTCATCTCTGACCACTAAGAGGTGGATTCCCAAGAGAGAAAACTTTGAGAGCAATCAACCTCGATTCTCCAATGAACTAATAAGCCTGAATAACATGAATAAGATGTTGTCAGGATATATTATGCTCAACAGAGACCTTATAAAACAGGTTCATGGAGCTAGGAAATTATCTAGAGGACCATCATATACAGAGCCATATCTTGATGATAGTAACTTCTATGATAACTTTGGAGGAAGACAATCGAGGAGGTATAAACGAAGGTTTAGATCAGGTGAGTATCACAATACTCACCACAACACTCAAAATTAAGTGTTGAAAATAATTTCCTTGTCTTAGTACTGAAAGATAAGGAAATATTAATCAGGGATAACCCTGATGATGATCAGAACCACTCAGAATAGGCACCTGAGTGATCAATGGTTATGTCAAAACCAAATTGAGGAACGTATGGACTCCCATAAAAACACCAAGCCCACTGGTTGACGGTTTCAAAAGAATGATTATCTTTCACCCAAACAGTTCCCGAACCGCCGGAGAGTGTTTTTCTGTACAAAAAACTCAAATCCGCGGGGAATAATCCTATCTGCGAAAAAAGTCACTCAAATCTCAAAAATAGATCACGTTTATTGTTTTCTAAAACACAAACACAAACCCTAAGGGACTCTGGGTGTGAAAAATTGTGTGAGATATTTGAGATAATCCTTTATTGGTATTCTTATATAAATATACCACAATACTTGATAAAAATTTATTCAAATATTTTCTCTGCTATCTCATCTTAATAATGGAGAAGTATAGCAATGTCTAGGGCTCAGAAGAGAAGGAAAGGAAAGAAGAGACTCTGAAAGAAAAAGAAGAATGCCTTGATTTTCATGAACATGAGCCTTGGATCTATTCCTTTCATGCATATGAATATGAGAATTTGGATCAAGATTTTCAAATATCAGCTAATATGGTCTGGCAATTCTTGATAGATTTGAAGCCATGAAAGTCAATATTATGGCTACTACAAGAAATAATGTATTGCTTAAGTCCCAGATGGAAGCAGTGAATAATGAGATAGCTCTCATGAAATCACAAATCAACAAACTTGCTGACAACAAGTCTTGTGAGGTTTGTGGTGCCAAGAATGATGGCCAGCCTTCCAGTAGCAATTCTGAATAAAGTTGGAAGACTACAACTTTTTGTTTAAATTTATCTTTCTTAATAGATTAGAATAGTTGGTTCCTTGTGAGAACTTGTTCTTACTTTTGCCTAAGGAATATAAACTTTATCTAAAAGTAGTTTTCCTTTCATGCTTTTTAGAGTTTTTCAGCATGTACTACTTTATTTCATTAATAAAAGTTATTTTTAGATAATTATTAATGATGATTGCAATACTTGATTTGTCTACCTCAGTCTTATTGCAATACACAACTTTTATTACTTCGGTGATAACACAAAATTGTGTCATGTTACAAAAGTTATGCTTTTTCTCACGATCATGAAACTTTTGATTATATGATTTTTAGGGTTTCCATAAGCTCAAAAGTCATATATTCTTTTCCAAAAAATTGGATAAGGAAAGGAGATTGTAAACAAAGAAAACTGGATATATTAAATTGTTTGTCCAAGTTAGGCTTTGTAGTTGTTATTTATTGAATAACACCACATAAGGGAGAGTTCTTAAATGAGCTTGTGCTTAATAACAAATCTTTTTGGGGAGCGTGGATGTGGAATATTAGGAGAAAAGTGTATCTATATTTCTCCAAAGATGAATCAACTTAGAAATCCTCGTTGTAATTTCCTAGTTATGTCATCTTAAACTGATATGTGATTACATCCTTGGCTTGACTATCTCTATAGGCTTGAAACCCTAAGTCTCAACTAGTTTGTCATATTTTTGTGACAAATAGGGAGAAAATACATATGGTTTCTTGTTCTTGTGGTTCATAACCATAAGGGGAGAACAACGTATTGCTTACTTATGTACTTTCTCAAAAGTATCAAGTAAGGAGGAGTAAATATTGGGCTTCATACTGTTAGGGCATTGTCCGGTCAAACCCACTAGCGTTGGTATGTCAAGCTGGTTGTCAGTTTTAGGTGTCAAACACACAATTCTTGATTTAGCCTACTAGAGTTTAGATTTCGGAATTGGGATATAAACTAAGTAGTAGAGACCTTGAAGATGAAGACTGTGAAGACAAAGAAGACATCAATTATTCTTCATCGACAAAAGGTTAGTAAGAGTTATGACTTTTATGGAAATTCTTCTATTCTACTTTCTCTATCTTTCGAAAGAGTCGGCTACTTTAGTAGTGATATTAATAGTGATTGAGATCATGTTCTTGTCTACATGACCATGAGTTATGTTGGTATTTGTTCCCGCAAATACTAAGTTTACAAGAATGCATGAGATAGATTCGACACCATTTGTCCATTGCAATGGTTTGCTTGCAAATCACTTGTTGGATATGGGTGAATCTAAAGGAGTACTCTTGAGCAAGAGTCCAGTGGATTATAGCTGAGGACGTCTAACACGTCTAAGTACTGGTTAAGCCTAGAACTTCCAGCGGGTCCAAGTTAAACCCTAATCTGAATGGCGGACGGTTCTCGAACCGTACGTGAACAGAAACTTAGGAAAACTCCAGAGTTCCAAAGTGTCATTTTGTACGCGTGCCTACGTGAATCTCAAAATCGATACTTTTGGCTGTAATTCAGATAGACGGTTTGCGAACCGTCTCAAGTGAATATTCTTTGGATTTTCACTCGGGTTAAACTCTGAACTCCTTTATCTCTTAGTTGGACTTGGTTATCATGAAATATCTTCTGTGGTCCATCTAACGGTTCTAAATGTGTCAATAAGATAAAGATTATCTCTTGTCTGTTGGATCTCTATCTTGAAATGTTTTTTGAGCTAACAAAACGCTTGGCAGATAAATGATAAAAGATTTCCAGTTGAGATAAATCTAGGTTACTTGGTTTGCAAGTTAGGGTTTCCTAACCTTGTGGAACAAGAAACTAGTTGCTTTATTCCAAAGTAACCTATCTTGTTGAGTGCTATAAATAGAGGTGTCTAAGGACGAAACCCGCAAGCATCAAGCATACGTGAAGATTCCTTTTGGAAGAGATCGTAAAACTCTTTTCGCTTCGGTGAATGCTTGTTGTGGTATAGTCATCCTCTATTAGGTAGCATTCCTCTTGGGATTTACCTACGACTATAAAGACTTCTCTTGAGAGTTGCGAAGCACAGGTAGGAGATTGAGACCTTAGTGGTTGAAATCAGAGTAACCTGTAACCTTGGTAACCTGATCACGTTCTTGTCTATTCTACGGTCCTTCTCTTCTGATATAAGGCCGTTCAAGAACTGATACGTTACACACAGGGTTTCGAAAGGAAGCAACGCACGGCTGCACTCGGTGTTGTAAGACCTAGTTAGCTCCAGT
Organism: Papaver nudicaule; assembly: GCA_023529015.1. Taxonomy (NCBI): domain Eukaryota; kingdom Viridiplantae; phylum Streptophyta; class Magnoliopsida; order Ranunculales; family Papaveraceae; genus Papaver; species Papaver nudicaule. The sequence continues at coordinate 6,221 of JAJJMA010100662.1, forward strand.
TGTATAAGTTTCTTAAGTGATTCTTCGTGTACAACTGAGGTAGAGACAAGTTGGGCATAGTTTACTCGGTTTACTTGTTAGCCCCCGCTTGTAAGTAGATTTCCGTATGAGCTGGGGCAATCCGAAGGAAGTCACTTTGTGTATGTCAAACTGATAGAGGACAGTTCAAACATACAGTCGATAATTGAGGTTGCAAAGCCGTAATTGTTGACATAAGCCTTTAACATCGGTTAAAGCAACTCCTAGGCCTGTAAAAGACGTCAGTTAGGGGAATCAAGTGCGTGACAATCTGTGGGGGATCTAAAGACGTAAGGAGTGCGACAATAGCCAGTTCGCTTGGAGTGTGGAATTGGTCTCTTCTACATCCCAGACCGAAGTCTTATAGTAGGCTAGTGTTTGTAAACAGTTTGTACTGTGCTGTGTTCAATCTGGATGAGGTCCCGAGGTTTTTCTACAGGTTGTAGTTTCCTCGTTAAAAAATTCTATGGTGTCTTGTGTGCTTTACTTTCCGCATTATATTCTCTGATTATATAATTAAATCAAACACAAGAAATATGTTATTAATAAACTTGATCGTTGTCCACGATCCATCCTTTGGATTTACCAAGACCCTGTCTTGCGTTGGACTGATCCTTGTGATCCAAACTCAGGTTAACGGATCTGGATATTGATTTTTGAGATCGTCCAGATCTGACCATAAGTCTCACGAGCCCAAACGAAAAGTTGGTTGTATTTCGGTACCCCTGCTTTTTCTTATACCAATCTGGCAAAAGAGGTATAAGGATTAAGGGGGAGCTTCGTATCAAGAATGAGTAGAATCACTTTATAAGTTGTGGTACACGAACTTTAAAGTTGCTCTGATTCTTACTCTTTGCACAAACAACATGTGGGATTAGCATATTAACCCATGTAAGCTCGAGCGTACTTTGTGGTTGTTTGAGCTGTATATGTTATGGTGTTATCGACGAATTTTTCAACAGGAGTTAGACGAACACATCAAGACTCAAAGGAGAAGTTGAAGAATTCAAGAAATCAAGATACATCTGGGTTAGATCTTTATTGTATATCTTTTAAATCCATATGTAAATTGGTTTTGTCACTAAAATTGACAAAGGGGGAGATTGTTAGGGCATTGTCCGGTCAAACCCCACTAGCGTTGGTATGTCAAGATGGTTGTCAGTTTTAGGTGTCAAAACACAATTCTTGATTTAGCCTACTAGAGTTTAGATTTCAGAATTGGGATATAGACAAAGTAGTAGAGACCTTGAAGACGAAAACAGTGAACAAAAAGAAGACATCAAATATTCTTCATCGACAAAAGGTTAGTAGGATTTATAACTTTTATGAAAATTCTTATATTCTACTTATTCTATCGTTCGAAATAGTCAGCTACTTTAGTAGAGTTATAGCGATTGAGATTTTGTATTCTTGTCTACATAACCATGAGTTATGTTAGTATTTGTTCCCACAATACTAAGGTTACAAGATGCATGAGATAGATTCGATACCCTTTCCAGTGCAATGGTTTGCTTGCAAATCACATGTAGGAAACTGATGAATCTAAAGGAGTACTCTAGAGCAAAGTCCAGTGGATTATAGTTGAGGGCGTAATAACACGTCTAAGTACTGGCCCAGCACAGAACTTCCAACGGATCCAGTTAAACCCTAATCTGAGCGACGACGGTTCACAAATCGGTTCGTGAACAGTGGCACCGAAAATTTCTTATGTGTCCCAAAACGTTGATCTGTACACGTACATGTACGTGAACACCAGATTCAATGGATTTGGCCTGAATTCAGACGGACGGTTCACGAACCGTCCAAGTGAATATTCTGTGGGAATTTCACATGGGTTAAACATCTGACTCCTTTATCTCTTAGTTGGACTTGTGCTTATCAGAATATCTTATGTGGTCCATCTAACGAATCTCAATTAGTCAATAAGATAAATATTATCTCTGGTCTCTTGGATATCTATCTTGAAGTGTTTTTGAGCTAACAAAACACTTGGCAGATAAATGTTAAAAGATTTCCAATTGAGATAAATCTAGGGTTTCTTTGTGTACAAGTCAAGTAACGGGTTCGTCTTGCTAACTTGTAGGTTAAGAAACTAGTTGCTTTATTCCTAAGCAACCTATCTTATTGAAAGTTATAAATAGAGGGTTAAAAAACGAAAACCACAAGCATCAAGCATACGTGAAGTTTCTCCGTGGAATTGATCGTAAACTCTTTGCACTTCGGTGTAAGCTTGTTGTGGTATAGTCATCCTCTATTAGGTAGCAGTTCCTATGTGGGATTTACCTAACGACTATAAAGACTTTTCTTGAGAGTTGGGAAGCACAGGTAGGCGATAACGTACCTCTGTGGTTGTTATCAGATTAACCTGTAACCTTGGTAACCTGATCACGTTCTTGTCTATTCTATAGTCCTTCTTGTTAGGGCATTGTCCGGTCAAACCCACTAGCCTTGGTATGTCAAGCTAGTTATCGGTTTTAGGTGTCAAACACAATTCTTGATTTAGCATACTAAAGGTTTACTTCGGGCTAGGATGGAGGTAGTAGATTTTAAAGTCGATATCCACCCTTTGAAGACGAAGATGAAGAACACACGAAGACATCATCAAGGACTTCATCAACAAAGGTTAGTAAAGATTGAATTTTCCTTGAACTCTTGTTATTCTTATCTCTATCTATCGAAGTAATGAACTCACTATGTGGAACAATGCTTATGACGGTGAAATTACATCATTGTATATCAACCCGAGGAGATTCGGTCCATATGATCATAGTGAGGGCAACCTTTGACCTTTGAGTAGGTCTCCACGTTATAGTGAATGGAAATACGAATTCAACGCTTCAAGAATCACTTAATTCCGTTGTATAACGAAGAAGTTATGAGTGATTTATTGATATTGAAAAGCGTAGCTAAAAGCTGAATTCGGGAAAAGGAGTAGGAAGCTTTTGGAATCTTCTAGAACTTTCTGGAACATTTTTTTGAAGCGTGGCAGTTCGCGAACCTCCCACGAAAATCACGATTAGGGTTTTTCCGGTCGTGTTTCTGAGGTCCATCTCATATGTACGACGGCCCACTTTCACACCTGTGTTTTGGTCCGTTCTGATTAGGGTTTTGGTACAATTATCCTTCTTAAGAGATAAGTTGTGTAGAATATCTCCTAGTCAAGGGATAAGGTTATCCTTTCACAATTATGATGAAACCAAACTCTTTTGAGGTAGTTATAATCTATCAAACTCTTGTTAGATAAACTCTACTTGGTATCTACAATTGAAAGGTGTCTAGGTTCATTGTGTGCAAGTTAAGTAATTGGTAGGTTTGGAAACCTACAATAAATAACTGCAAGTGCACAATGTCTAACTAGTAGACAACAACAAGTACAGGTCGAACCCACAGGGAGCGGTGGAAATTATCGTAACTAATATTCCTAATTTATTAAGCACTAGGGAGTGACCCGTGCCATACGGCACGGGCTATTTCGCAGTGACCAATTAAGAGTACCATTTTATTCTACTTTTCTTTTGCCTAGGGTCCTAATCACTCTTAGTCCCGAAATTATATATATATATATATATATTAAAAAACAGCTTCAATTAAGAATTTAAAACTAATATCTCTCGCCTCATGTTAGTGGCTTTGCGTAGTCCATGCATCGGACTAAGCTTGTTCGTGCAGACAAACCTGAGACACATGAGAGAATGAACCGCTCAGTTCATGTTGGTCTTCATTTAGCAAAGGTTGGTGTTGTTAATGCACGATTTAGTGGGTTAATTAAGGTATTCATGAACCTCGATCGAAAGGGAGTTTTTTTTTTTTCCTTTTTCCCTGTCGTTACTTTTAACACTCATCGCACCGCGTGCGCATGAAAAATAATGATTTAAATTCATTTTTAGCGGTACCCTCTATAAAAAAATCTAGGAACAAATTTGTTAATTATTTCTGTTAATGACTATAAAGATTTTATTTCTATATTTCTTCTGAAAGAACTTAAATATTGTACTATATCTTACTCTACCAACTAAAAGTAAAATTTTCTCTTCTCTATCCTTTCTGAGGGTAGAGGAGAGATGATGAAGGAAACAAAAAGAAATTTAAAAGTAAACCGCAAAAAATCACAGTAGAACTGGAAGGGTATACGTATGTACAACTTCCCTCAAGGCTCATCCAGTATTGCTTTCACAATCAGCAATTCACTCTCTCAAACCCTTGAAGATTGTTTTCAACTGTTCTCTAAATAGGCGCATTCCTTGAGGGAAACCATGAGGCTTAAGGGAAACAGGAAACCAATGTGAACACGTCAAGGTTAAATATTTTGCACCAATGTTATGCAGTCCAACTTAAAATTTAGTGGTAGTTACTGGCTTAGCCACATTAGTGTCATTTCGTGTGTCTGGTTGTGCTGTTCGTTTTCTTTTATTATAAAACAGTGTTGGACGCCTTTATATGGTTTCTGACAATCTGTTAAATTGGACCTCAAATAACAGTACATGGGAGATTGCACCAATCTGCTCCCGTACGACACAGTGACAAACGGTTAACTAAAAAGGAAACAACAATAACCGAAACTAAAAACAACGAATTAATACTTTCACTCGTCCCAGTACACACTCCATCTGCTGGTGCCGCAAAACACAAAAGGTTCTTAGTTAAGGCAATTGAACCCCATGTCTTCCGATGCATACCTTCTTTGATGGCATATACGATAACGGTATGGGCCTAACCACAGGCAAACAAACTATCATTTTGTTTTTGAGATGACCCTGTGGCATATATCATCTTACCTTGAAGATATGGATGGTAAGTTGGTATTGACCCCGACCCTTAACATAGCTAGGAGGTTCAGTTGCCTCTTTCCCAATCTCCTACATTTATTAAAAGCCATATGGGAATATCACAAAAGTTTGTCCTCCATCATTTGTTTTTGATGCACATGTTAGATAGGGAATCAGGGGGTACAACGTGTCATTTATGGACTCCGAAGTTGTACACATACCTCTTGCAACCTGATGAGTTTTTTTGTTGTGCATTGCAACGTTTTATGGACTTCCTGTAATGTCTTCCGCCCTTAGCCGAATGCGGAACCTGAGAGCACTTCGAAACGGAAGTTTAGTTATTTCATATACTGGCAACTGCCTTAGAAAACAAAAATGCAAATAGACTGAATTGCTGTGTTACAATGAGACTTGTGTCTGACCAAATTTTGCCGCCTTGACACATATGGACACCGACGCTCATGTCTGACGCACCGACACATGGCCAATTACCAAAAAATATAATAAAATCATTAAGAAAAAATACAGCACGTCTATGGGACCATGAAGCTAAGTAGAATACCAAATATCAATGGAGTTTGTTTGTCAAAAGCTTTTTTGTATTAGTCATATATCTATGTATGTATTTTGCTAATTTCGCCACCTTACAATTTATGTTAATTACTTATCTATTTTTTCTTCACCATGTCAGCGTTTTCTAGTTTTTTAAGTTGTCGTGTCGACGTACCGTATGACACACGACACCGACACCGACACCATGTCCATGTCATTGTAACACAGCTGAATTGCAAATCACTGATCAATGGTGATCCAAGTTTTATATTTACGAAGGCCGCGAAGACAAAAGATAATTAGTGCTGGTAACTGACAGTTGAAGGGTACTTCACATTTTTGAAACATTGATAACTGTAAACTAAATACAGGAAAAAAACAGTGATGGTTTCTAGACTGAACTAAAAATCTAAACTATATACTTGAAGATATCCACAATGCTTAAAAAGGAGTTATATCGTATATGTCAAACCCCTAACTAAATCTATAACATGGTCAATAAGATGAGCCAAATTATATGAACCGAATGAACTTGACAGCTTGCGAGATTACATCCTAACATTCTTCTACGAAAATTGACACCAACTAAGTACATGCTAATAAATAATGAAATTTACACTCATTTACGTAGATCTATACCATACCAACTTGTTACGAGTGATATAAATTTCCTTTCCCGTTTGACATAAAATAACTAAAAGACTTCTCTTAAGCACACCATGACGGAAAGGGCGAAAAATCCTTGTGAGATTGAGGACGCCGAGAGCTATAAATTTTTGTATACATACATACAATGAAATGGACAAACCGACAAACCATCACATACATTTTATTAGTCTATTTTATAGCTTTGCGGAAAAATGATCACATGATTCATTACTAATGAAAGTAAGAATCCGATTAAAATCAAATTAATAATCCAGTATAAACTCATGATATCAAAAGGACAGAAAAATGGATGGAGGAGAAATCAAAAGGACAGAAAAATGGATGGAGGAGAAAACTCACAATTTCAAAGCAGTGAGCACCGATTGGACAGTAAGACATTGATTATCAATTATTGTCACCCTACACTGCTACTGTATGCATACTCACTTACGGTGAGAGATACTGAGATATTAATAGTGAATTAGAAATAACTCATACTGTTGCTGTTAATAAGAGAGCAATTTGAAAGTACCTTTACTGCTGAAGCTGTAATTGAAAATTAGTCATGAGATGCTCCGTTCCACACTCCTAAACACATTATATCAATCCTTCAAGCATCTGGATATGCAATATGTTTGTATCACCAAAAGAACATGGATGTGAAGGTCCTAGATAGTAAAAAATAGTAGTATGTAAGCAAGCATTCGAAATAAATTGACAAATTTATGTAATTTGCATTTTTTAAACTCAGACGTTGGTTATATTTATACAGTTACACTACCAAGAAACTTCCAGCAAGAAACCTCCCAAGTTAGCTGCTTGAATTTTCAATGCATTCCAAGCTAGATAAGAATGAGAAACCCAAACAATATTGCTGACATGTTTTCCTAGCGTAACTAACTATAAAAACAGAGTTGCGTGTTCCTATTTTCAATGGTGATGAATACAAATAAAAGAAACGCCAGCCTTGCTGACACGCTGAGTTTATAGTTAAGAAGATGAAGAAGAAGCAACCAAATGCATCTTTGTTGAAAGCTTTCCAATAAAATCTACATTGATGATTCCAATAGTAACGATCAATAACCCTAATCGACAATGTTACCTATAAAAACCTTGCTTGCATTCTTAGTGGGACGTTCTCTCCACCATGAAGCTAGATGGCTCTAAGTAATTCCACACCACCATATGTCACTGAATTTGAAATGTTGGTCAACGCCTTTTGGTATGCACCTAAAACATCAAATACATTGTTACACCTTGAATTTACAATACTCATCATTGAGGGACATTAACAAAGTTGGTTTAACACATCATGGGGAAGTTAAGAACCTCTAGAGTGAACAATCCAATTCTCATCTGGAATCATAAGTATTCTGATAGCCTATAACACGTTTTGTAGATCAAAGTGGATGATCGGTACGGTATAGAATTTTTAGGCCTCCATCCCCACAGCCACAAAGGCATTATAGATTTCATAGGCTAGCCCTGCCAGTGGCTAAATATGCCTCACAGATGAAAGCCAAGATGTCTTATCTTCGCATCCCTTTGTCTTTTGCATGGAAAATTCAATGATATCAGGCTAGTAGTGAACTTCAATTTAATCTTTCCATCTCTTTGTGATTCTCTCTCGATCTCTCAATTTCTATCTAATCCAATCAAATCCAAAACTCTTTGAAAATCAGCAAAAATGAATATAATTTAATATCTCCGTATAAAAATTTCATTTGCATACGCACTTACCTACGACATGAGGACGTACAAACTTCAAAACAAACATCATCTAACTTAATCATCCAAATGATATGAAACCGAAACCATAGTTTCAAAAACAGAATTAAACTACCTCAACATCACGAACTGTATATCCTAATCACAATCTTAAAGTCAAGACTTATCACTTGTATTATCTCTTTTGGGGTACTTTCTATATTTTATCCAAATCAAAGAGAAACAAAATCGAATGAAGACATACCGAAATAATATAGAATCAATGTATTCCTGATACTGACTCTACAAAAATGGAGTTTAAGTAAATGGCAGCGGTCTGCATGAATACCTCCTCGTCTACGATAACTTCATTGGTGGACGTAAAGTCCAATGCTTCCCATTTCCTCGTAATTCAAACTGTGCTAGCAGCTGACTTTCCTTCCTCTAGGACCGAACGCTCTTGAAGGTGTCCTGTGTGGTTTGGTTGCATTTGACCTGTAATTCCTTCGTGATGTTGATTTACGAATCTGCAAAAGAGCGGAAAAAATTCAAGCATTCACATAACCAAAATACAAAGAACAATATAACACTAACCTAGGTAGCTTGGGAAGGAAAGATTAATTCAATCAAAGCTACTGCGGGCAAAACCTAATTTCAAACTTACCTAATAAACAACAAAATAAATATGAAAAAATCAACAGGATTGGTTCAAAGATTGCATGATGTTGTATAGCCAATGCTAATTACAAAATGATCACAAATACTAACAATATCGTCTAAACAACCAATTACAAAACACGGCTTAAAAAAACAGATGATTTAACAGAATTAGGGCTATAAGGCAAACCAAATACCCAGGGAAAAAAATAGGTTTTATTACTCAATGATACAATTCATAAGAATCAACAGAGATATTGCTAAATTAAAATTGGGGAGATTGGCCAAACATAAAGAGAAACTTACTGACGACTGAATTGAGGCTTCATCGAAGACGAATCACACAATTTATATGCAACAAGGCAATTAAAGCAGACGTTTTCTTCTACAAAATATTTATTGCAAAAATCAATAACATTGAAGACGTAGAGAAGATACTAATAAGAGAAATCTGATAAGGCAATCGTGGTGGGTATGAAAGAAATCGATAATATAAATTGCGGTTACTGGTTGGGATCACTCCCCTCCGTTACAGCTGAAAGTGGGGAGATGGTGAAGAGGAGTTAACTATTGGAGGAAATAAAGGAATTAAAAACCAAAACGTGAACGGGTATCGAGGGATACCGTTCAAAGATACCTAGAGAACTACACTGGGAGGGATGGGGAGATCCTGGCCACCAGTAACAACAACTGGAATGTATCCTGACCGTCCCATGACTCAGAAAACACTCCTGTTTTGTAAGTATAGAATAATAAAAAGAATAAAAACAAATATGAGAAATTAAATATGAAACAATGAGTAATGAAAATAACTAAGGCTAGGGATTTCACCGCACCACATGTTTTGAACGATAACAAAATATAAAGATTATAATAATTTCTAGCATGTCATTAAATCTTTGTACCCTAACTCACACTTTCATCAATTAGATTTGCAAAAATTACTTGTAGACATTAAGCATGGATCATCAAATGATTTAACCTAAGCATAACCCATCAAATAGAATAACAAATAATAACGAAATTAATATTATACGATTAAAACTCTATTTAAAATAATGATGGAGTGAGTCGAACAATTGCATAGAAAATAATAGAACTTTATTAATATATCACCGATCGAACACGGGGTAATAGCTTCCTCCCATTGCCTTAGTCACAAGGGGCTTAGCTAGACATCAAGAACGGAACACATCAACTCCAGCCTCCTTCTCTCGTCTGCTCCCTTTCTCTGGTCGTGATAAAACAAAAACCCGAGATTCCCACAACCAAAGATAATTGCGCTAGGTTTTCCGTCAGCCTTTTATAACTCAAAATCACCGACCTCTAACTCTCATTTAATCGATGCTCGCCACGTGGCTCTTTGTAGTTGGTTTGTTGAGAAGTCTAGCTGACTCTTCACGTGGGCTGCAGTAGTCAACTGTCTTCTCTCTTCTCTTCCACGCACTTTCCCTCTCTCTGCGCACGTTCTCAGCTCTCTTTCCCACGTTCTTCAGCTGCATTTTCCTTCTTTCACTTCAACAAAATCTGGCGCAATCTTTCCTGTGTCAACTCGTCAGCAATGGGACCCACGCCAACAACAATGTTCCCCTCTCTAATCTTGCCACGCGTCCAACCGTCAAAACAGTCGCTGACTAAGTCTGCAGTGTGGGACCCGCCTGTGTCTCCCTTCCCCTCAGCTACTTTTCCTCTTTTCACACGCGTCAACTTCTGCCACGTCTGTCTTCTCTCAGCTTCAGCCGCCTTGCGCCACGTGTCGGCCGCTGTCTTTTCTCCCTCTGACTTTCTTTTCACTTTTCTGTTGCTGCACACGTTCTCTCCAACCGCCCTGCGAAACACCAAAAATTAATCAGTACATTTCGTGGACCCAAATGCAGTTCTGTGGAACATGCAGTGGATGCTCCTTATCAATGCGGCTGCCCCTTAGCGCCAATTTGACAACTTTTTCTCCTTTATTTGGTAAGACTCCACAATAGCTACAAAGCGTAAAATGCAACTAATACAACAAAAATAGCAAAGAAAGTTTAATCAAATAATATAATTTGAGAGGTGTTTTAGACACCTATCAAATACCCCCACACTTAGACTTTGCTAGTCCCGAGCAAACAAAAATAACAAAATAAAAGAAAATAAAATCCTAACTCACTGTCGCAGGAATCGCGGCTGCACTTAGCACATGCAACATGCCTTTGAGCCTCTATACGTCTACAGAGGAGGAGTTTTGTCTCGTGAGGGCTTACTTAACTAGAGGTATACCCACAAAACCTTACTCCAAATTCTAGCTACTTGTGAACGATTGAGGAAAGACACTAAACAACCTACTTAGTTGGCATGCGGTGGCTCTTCAGATATAGGAATCATTCAACCTTCTGTATCCATGGATATTCATATAGGATTCACAACTCTACTCAGATGATCTCTAAACTGTTTCGTACAATCGATGCTAAAATGACTCAGAATTTATCAACTCAAATTACTGATGGTAATAGAAGATGGATGGAATAGTGATGGTGCGGTATGCTATAAAAGTGGCTGGTGTTTCCCACATCTGCCTGAAAATCAGTGCCTGAGTGAATCATATGGAGTGAGATACTGGTTTGAACTTTAATATCAATTTTAGCCGGTATGTACAAGGGTCGAGCGGTCTTCCAAATCTACATCAACACACTGATATATTACAGTGCACCAGTGGATGATTTGGTCGGTCATTATTCATAATTACATATCAACCCAGCTGGTATATACAAGGGTCCCAGCAGGTTGAATACGGTAGGTCGTTTGATCGGTCTTTTTTTTTTTTTTTTCGTTTTTCTTCATTTTTTTTTAAGTATCTCAAAACCATCATCTTAGCGGCGATAACAAGTCAATTATGGGCCCCACCAAATTACTTCGAGACAAAAATGCAAAATTAAAAAGAAAGCAATATGGTTACAACTAATTCCGAGGCATAGTTACATAAAGTTCCTAATAGAAAAGATCATCATGCTATTTCTAACACCTGAGTTATGCGTTCAAACATGAATAAACCATTCGTGGGCCCACCAATTCCTATAGTTGAAGAGTTAACATTTCCATCTACTTAGAATGGTCAGTGTTCGTCCTCAATAATTCACAAGTTTCTCGAATTTGGAGTAAAAATATGAAAAAAATTGACATCATTTTTCGGAAAACCCATACCCCCACACTTGAATGTTACATTGTCCTCAATGTAATTGAATCATCCAATGTCAAGTCAAGAATAATAAGTTATCCTACAATGATATGCAATAAAAACATAAAACAAAAGACAGAGAATAGAATACATATCTGATGGGTCGACTTCCATGAAGCATAATCAAGTGGGTTGACTCCCACGAAGGAAAATTAGATGGGTTGACTCCCATCAAGCATCTGGTTTTAACGTCGTCAGCGCGACTCCCAGAATTGATTCCCCGTACACTATCAATCTGAAAATCTGGGGATCTGTCCAGACGACAATCTGCAGTTCTAGTAACAACTTCACACAAATATTAGCATGATAACAAAGCACAACTGAAGCTGTCAAAAGCAAAGAGATACCCCCAAACTTGGTTTCTGCAAATGATAAATCATTAATAGGAAAAATAAATGAGTCGGGGGGCTCCCAAAGGATGGGAACTGAAACTATCGGTGAAACCTGCACAGGTAAGATGTCACGAGAAGCAAAGTAATCCAACAAAATTTTTGAAGCACACATATCTAATCCTAAACCAGGAACCCTACGAAAAGTTGGGTAAACTAATCCATGCGAAGTGACACATAATGTGAATTCGGAATTCTTTATCTCATCCTTATGTGAGGAATTCGACAAGCCTTCTAAAATATTTAGGGTTACGTGGTCATCTGTGTCCTTGAAAAATTATATTGATTCTCCCAGGTCATAGGAGATAGGTGTATCACCACTCGCATGTAATGTTCTTGAGAGTGACTCATCATCGTTATCATCGTCAATTAAGGGATCTGTAGGAATCTCAGAATTCAAATGATTAGAAGGTATATTATTATGCACATCTACTGTCTCTGAGTCGTTAAACTCGACAACAGAATCCTCTGTATAAACAGGTTATTCTAAATCATCATCATCGGAAAAACCATTTCTAGTCCAAAACTCATCCTTTTGAATAGGAGAATAATCATCAATATAATCTGGAGTTGGACAAGACATGTCAAATTCAGACGTCATAAAAGTATCTCTATTCCTATAATCACAATTAGCAAGTTCATTATCGTTCTCAACACACACTGATTCATTATTTATAACGGTTTCATTATTAATATCAGGAGTATAAGAAAAATTAGAACTTTCCTCAGCGAGACGACGATCCTCAATTAGAGCAGATAATGGAGCAAGGGCTTCTAGTAATCCATTTTTCTCAACCGTAAATTGCTCTCCAAGTTTTACTATCTCCTCAGTATTTTGGCTCATCTGTTCCATCAAAGATAAGGACGCAGATGGACCACAATACGACTGATCATCTCTCTCATACTGCGACTGAGAAGTGTGCGAATAATAATTGGACTCAGTAAAATGTGTCTCACAACCTGGGTAAGGTTGGTAATAATCATAACCATAACAAGGTCGGAGATGATCATAACCGTGAGAATAAGTCCAATCACTATTTACACCAGGCTCCATATATACAAAAGCTACCTGAAAGAAAAATTCTCAAAGCAGAAAATGAGTAAGAAAGAAAATAAAAATAAAAATATATACAATAAAGAAAATTTTAAAATTAAAAATATATACAAAAAAAATAAAAACACCAATCACAATATTCCTAAACCGCTCCCCGGCAACGGCGCCAAAAACTTGGTAGGTTTGGAAACCTACAATAAATAACTGCAAGTGCACAGTGTCTAACTAGTAGACAACCGCAAGTACAGGACGAACCCACAAGGAGCGGTGGAAATTATCGTAACTAATATTCCTAATTTATTAAGCAATAAAATGGATTTTTAGGATTTTTAGAAAATAATAAAAAGATTAAAAACAAAAATGAGAAATTAAATATGAAACAATGAGTAATGGAAATAACTAAGGCTAGGGATTTCACCACACCACATGTTTTGAACGATAACAAAATATAAATATTCTAATAATTTCTAGCATGTCATTAGACCTTTGTACCCTAACTCACACTTTCATCAGTTAGATTTGCAAAAATTACTTGTAGACATTAAGCATGGATCATCAAATGATTTAACCTAAGCATAACCCATCAAATCGAATAACAAATAATAAAGAAAATCATATTATACGATTAAAACTCTATTTAAAATAGTGATGGAGTGAGTCGAACAATTGCATAGAAAATAATAGAACTTTATTAATATATCACCGATCGAACACGGGGTAATAGCTTCCTCCCATTGCCTTAGTCACAAGGGGTTTAGCTAGACATCAAGAACGAAACACATCAACTCCAGCCTCCTTCTATCGTCTGCTCCCTTTCTCGGGTCGTGATAAAACAAAAACCCGAGATCCCCAAAACCAAAGATAACTGCGCTAGGTTTTCCGTCAGCCTTTTATAACTCAAAATCACCGACCTCTAACTCTCTTTTAATCGATGCTCGCCACGTGGCTCTCTGTAGTTGGTTTGTTGAGAAGTCTAGCTGACTCTTCACGTGGACTGCAGCTGTCAACTGTCTCCTCTTTTCTCTTCCACGCACTTTCCCTTTCTTTGCGCACGTTCTCAACTCTCTTTCCCACGTTCTTCAGCTGCCTTTTCCTTCTTTCACTTCAACAAAATCTGGCGCAATCTTTCCTGTGTCAACCCGTCAGCTGTGGGACCCACGCCAACAGTAATGTTCCCCTCTCTAATCTTGCCACGCGTCCAACCGTCAAAACAGGCGCCGACAAAGTCTGCAGTGTGGGACCCGCCTGTGTCTCCCTTCCTCTCAGCTACTTTTCCTCTTTTCACACGCGTCAACTTCTGCCACGTCTGTCTTCTCTCAGCTCTAGCCGCCTTGCGCCACGTGTCGGCAGTTGTCTTTTCTCCCTCTGACTTTCTTTTCACTTTTTTGCTGCTGCACACGTTCTCTCCAACCGCCCTGCAAAACACCAAAAATTAATCAGTACATTTCGTGGACCCAAATGCAGTTTTGTGGGACAGGCAGTGGCTGCTTCTTATCAATGTGGCTGCCCCTTAGCGCCAATTTGACAACTTTTTCTCCTTTATTTGGTAAGACTCCACAATAGCTACAAAACGCAAACAAAGCGTAAAATGCAACTAATACAACAAAAATAGCAAAGAAAGTGTAATTAATTTGAGAGGTGTTTTAGACACCTATCAGTAATGGGGCGTGTTTACACGATCACTAGCTAACTTGTTGCACAAGGAATCTTAGCTTTATCCTTAAGCAACCATCACTATAAATAAGAATACATCTAGCTTAACAAACCATCCCTGCTGGTGCGTGTGCTACATAAAGTTGTTCTCTGCTATTACTGTTCTTCACGAACAAGGTGAGAATTACAAAAGACTTTACTTGGGGATTGTAAAGCCAAGTTTAACTATCTTCCTTTTCTAGATAGTCAGAACTTGTATCTAGGTTTATCTTATAAGTCCTTGTCTATTCTATGGTCCTTCTCTCCTGCAATAAGGCCATTCAAGGATTGTAGGTTGTAAACCCTAGATTGATAGATACAATCTATTTTGTATAGCAGCTTTCGTTGGTAGACATATAGATTAAAGAATCTGCAAGATATCGCTAGGTTTTCTAGTTGTCTTGTAAGAATACAATTAGGTCATCAAGGTTCTCGTGTAAACCCTAATTGTGTGTTTTTGATACGTGACCTTGTGAACGGCTCCTCAAAGCACAAAACAAGTTTTCCAAAACCTTGATTATATCAAAAGGGAAAATTGTTCTTTACGTATTCTCTGTCGAAAGACGGTTTGAGTACAAAAAGCCTTTAACAGCGGTTAAAGAAACTCCTAGGCCTATAACGGACATCATCTAGGAGAATCAAGTGCGTGACGATCTTTGGGGGATCCAGAGACGTAAGGAGTGCAACAGTAGCTGATTCCCTTGGAGGGTGGAATCGGTCTCTTCTAACAAAGTAGTTAATATCGTGTATCGGTATCGTATCGGCTAAGGCTGATACACCTATACAAAAGATAATATCGGATATAATCGGGCATACATAACGACCTCATAACTTCAATTATGTCAATTTTATCTACATGTATTATATTGCCTACTTTTAAGTATTTCCATAAGATTATCAATAATGATGAATGCAAAGGGTATATGCTATCAAAATTGAAAATTAGTTAGTAAATATCTCCGCGTCATTTCCTAAAGCTAGGATGATCAATAAATAGTTAAGTATGACGATATATTTCAGTTGTTGACTTGGAAGCATAAATGGTTAAGATGAAGAATTTAGTTATTAGTTTTTACTTCTTACCAATCGACACTCTAAGCAAGGTATTTAGAGGAAAAAAAATGTTTTTTTTATCACAGATTACCCTTGTTGATTTTATATATGTATCGGTCACACTGATATATCGATTTGTATCGGGTGATACGAACGATTTTATCGGCCGATCTTTGTATCGGCGATATTTTTGGTATCATATAGGTCCAAGGCCGATACACTATATATCGGGATACTATCGGCCGATACAAACGATATTAACTACATTGTCTTCTACATCCCAATCCGAAGTCTGATAATAGGTTAGTGTTTGTAGACAGTTAATACTGTGTGGTGTTCAAACTGGATGAGGTCCCGGGGTTTTTCTGCTGGATTGCAGTTTCCTCGTTAACAAAACTTCTGGTGTCTTGTGTGCTTTACCTTCCGCATTTATATCTCTGATTATATAATTAAAGCGACACAAGTCGTGCGTTATTCATATCCCGGCGTTAATTCCAAATCTTGAATAAAGATTTACTGAGACTTGTCTTTGTAGGAATTGATCACTTGTGATCACAACTCAGGTTATATAGATTTGGATATTGAAATTTAATTTTTCCAGATCTGACCATAAGATTCACGAGCCCAAACAAAAAGTTGGTAGTATTTCAGTACCCCTGCTTTTTTACTTCTCTTCTGCAATAAGGCTATTCAAGAACTGATACGTTACATATAAGATTGAAGGAAGCAACGCACGGCTGCACTCAGTTTTGTAAGACCTAGTTAGCTCCAGTTTTATAAGTTTCTTAAGTGATTCTTTTTACAACTGAGGTAGAGACAAGTTGGCATAATTCACTCGATTTACTTGTCAGCCCTCGCTTGTAAGTAGATTTCCGTATGCAATCCTAAGGAAGTCACTTTACGTAGGTTAAACTGAAGAGGACAGTTCGAAATATACAGTCAGTAATTAAGGTTGCAAAGTCGGTATTGTTGACATCATCCTTTAATAGTGGTTAAAGCAACTCCTAGGCCTGTAAAGGACGTCAGCTAGGGGAATCAAGTGTGTGACGATATGCGGGGTATCTAGAGACGTAAGGAGTGCGACCCAATTCACTTGGAGGGCAGGAGTTGGTCTCTGCTACATCCCAGACCGAAGTCTTATAATAGGCTAGTATTTGTAGACAGTTAGTACTGTGTGGTTTTCAATCTGGACGAGGTCCCGAGGTTTTTGTACAGGTTGCAGTTTCCTCGTTAAAAATATCTCTGGTGTCTTGTGTGCTTTACTTTCCGCATTATATTCTCTGGTTATATAATTAAATCAAACACAAGAAGTACGTTAATAACTGTCGAGTTGGTCCATAATCCATCCAGGGGATTTTTCAAGAGTTATCTTGCATTGGATCGATCACTTGTGATCCGACTCAGGTTATCAGGTTTGGATATTGATTTTTGAGATCGTCCATATCTTACTATAAGACTCATGAGCCCAAACGAAAAGTTGGTAGTATTTCGGTACCCCTGCTTTTTCAAAATCAAAATGGGCTAGTACCTTGAGAAGAAATTTCCATTCTAGCATGTCGAACGCCTTCGACATATCAAATTTGAGAGCCATCCATCCACTTTCACCTTCTTTCTTTTTCATTGAGTGAATTAACTCATGAGCAATAATCGTGTTCTCATTAATTTGTCTGCCATTTACGTATGTTGCCTGGTACGGTGAAACTATCCTCTCCATGATAGGTTTCATTCTATTGACCATAATTTTTGAAATCAGTTTATATGAAGTGTTATAAAGCCCGATTGGCCTGAAATCTGCATGTGTCATGGGATTTTTCTTTTTTGGTATCAAAGAAATATAGGTTTTGTTCATGCTTTTCAGGATATATCTGGTGGAGAAGAAATGTTTGACCATCTCACAAACGTCAATGCCCACTACTTGCCATTATATTTTATAAAAACCAGGAGGGAAGCCTTCTGGTCTCGGTGCTGACCATTTCTCCATGCCCTTTAGGGTGGCTAGTATTTCATCATCTGTGGGTATTTGAAGCAGTGGAGTATTTTCCTCTTCTATGACTATCGAAGGAAGAGAACTGAACCGACAATCATCAAGTTGAGGAGAGGAAGTAGTGCTCATGTCCTTGAAGTGATTTGTAAGAAGGTTAGCTATTTGCTTTCTTTCTTTGTTCCACTCTCTATTGCCATATTTCAAAGAGTCTATATTGTTCCTCGTTCTGTTACGATTTGTAACAGTGTGGAAGTATTTTGTATTGTTGTCTGCTTCTTTAAGGAGTATGTCTCTCGATTTTTGCTTGTGAAAGTCGTGCTCAATTTGGTGCCACTTTTTCAGTTCATCATTGATCTCACTCGCCTTTGATTCTGATTGTGCAGCTGGTGGGAGTTGCTGGAACTTCTGGATTTCATCTTGTATAACATTGATCTTCTTGTTGATGTTGCCGAGTGGTTTTTGTTCCAATCACCTAGTATCTTGCTGGTGATTTTTAACTTTTGAGCCAGGATAAAAGCTGGAGACCCAAAGCAATTGCTTTCCGACGCTTTTGCAATATTAATAGCACATATGATGTCGTGCAGCCATGTGTAGAAGAATTTGAAAGGTCGCCAGAGTTTTGGTTGAAAGTAATCTGCATATAACAAAATCGGGATATGATCACTGCCTACTTAGTTGTGATGTACCATCTTTGAGTTAGGAAAGTGTCTGATCCATTCTTTATTTCCTAGAGCAAAGTCTATTCTTGATCTTTTAGTGTCAGTGCCTTGATTGTTATTGGTCCAGGTATGCTCTTTCCCAATGTACCCAATATCTTCTAGTCCTGCATTTTTAATGATCGTGTTAACCCATCCATCCTTACTCGATGAATCATTCTGCTGGTCATAGCTGAGGTGAAAATTCAGGTCTCCCGTCAACATCCATGGTTGATCGATATTGTTGCCCAGTTCTTCAATGAATTCCCATTGGCTTTCTTCTTCCTGTGGTTGTTAGAGTAACCATACATGCAGATGAGCAGCCACTCTGGCTTGCTTGGATAAGCTTGTATCAAAGTGTGTTATCATATTATTGTCACAACTGACTACTTCACATGAGAAGCCGTTCTTCCAGAGTAAAACCAGTCCACCTGAAAGACCTACTGGATCTAGGAATTTTATGTTAGGAAAATTATACCTTTTTAGCAAGGGTTGAAGTTTACCTTCCTCCAGTTTGGTCTCGCACAAGAATATCAAGTCTGATAAGATATTTTAAATGATCTCTTGTGATTTGGTTTTTGAAACCTTGGACATTCCATGAGAGGACTTTCATGTTTGTAACTATTGATGTACGAGTAGAAAATATGCATAGGTACATAAGGTACCATATCCATCAGATCTGCTCATACATACAGTAACTTTAAACAAGATTCAATGGTGCGAGGACCATAAGAACAATACCGAAGGTAAACATAATAACAGTAATCAAAGGTTAAATACATAAAGACTTGTATTAATTTCTGTGTTGTAACTACATGGATTGCAACCCTAAGGAACCAGAGGAGACACAGACCTAATCCCACTCTTGCCGCTTAGGTTCTACCCAAAAGAATCCAACCCCTACAATGTTTTCCAAGCTCGCCTTATATAGGTCGAGCTTAGGTGGTTTAGAGCTAATAAGACAAAGGACTCAATCGTGGTGGTGTCAGTCCTTGTCGAGTAAGGCGGTTTATTCGGTGGCGCTCCGAAGCTGACTCGGAGGCTTCGGTCCTTCGGTGCGGTCCGAGTCCTTTTCTTCCGAGTCTCAACTTCGTCCGCGTGTGGTCTCTCTTCCTCTTTGGTTTCAGTCCGAGGCTTCGCTGCCGATCTTCTGGGGTGGTTAGGCTTCTTAGATGCGAGACACGTGTCCCGAGGGGTTTTACCCTCTACAGTTTGCCTCTTTCCTTGTCCGAAGATCGAGGAGGTTCGGAGAAGGAAACTTCTCTGGATCTTTCTCCCTTTCGACACGTGTCCGGTATTTTAACTTCCTTGGCCGATACCTGTGGCATTTAATGATTTCGAGATCTTCACTTTCTACCTTTTACCGGCTGTGCCAGTCTTGTGTCTTCTTATTTAAACTTTGTTTGCCCCTTTTTTCTTCTGCAGTCTTCTGTGATATTCTTAGCGTTCTCGACCTTTCTCTCTTGGATCTGCTCTTATAAACTTTCGTGATTTCTTATTTTCTCCTTTGCTTATCAGGTTCCTGAAGTGAATATGCAATCTGACGGTAAGTTTCCCCGGAAGATGGTTGATTCTCAGAAATCTACTTGGGAAGAAAGAGCCAAGGTTTATGGTTTCGATGCAAATCTCTTCCCCTGCAGAAGTTTGGGCAAGGTTAATTTGTCCCCTGAATTGCTTTCTTCTCATCAGTGTAACGATAGGAAGATAATTGTCTCCGGCGAACAGCTTGGCTCCGGTCTTCCGATTCCGTTATATGACCCCGAGAATCCTCTTTTCTATGAGATTTATTCTCGAATCAATCCTTCTTGCGGCGTGATGCAACTGGACGAGAATTCTATCCGAGTCATTCGAGAGTGGGTCGCTCGCTCGAATGGCAAATCTTATTATTATGAAAAGTTTCCCGAGGAGCTTAAGCGCTCACCAGGTTTTTGGACTGCCGTGAATTTTTTCAAATACTATAAAGTAGAAAGGAGCTTGCTTGCACCGAAGACCCCCTGGGGCGTAAGCCTGGTCAAAGCAGTTGATTCTTCGCATGTTATGGACGACGTAGATTTTTCTGGGCCTACAGCGAATATGCTTCTTCGTCATCCCGGCGATGAAGCGTGGTTTTCTAAGCCCGTGCTTATCGAAGGTCCTGTTCTTTTTGGCTACGAAGACAAGAAGAAGAAAATCGAACGAACAAAATTCGAAAAGGAACACAAGATTTTTGTTGTTGAGTTTTATAAAATTCATTTCTCCGAGGAAGAGCGTAAAAGGTTTCAAGAGAAGATAACTGCTGTTAAGGAGAAGGTATGACAAATGATACATACATATATATATATACATAGTCCCTTTTCTGTTGGCCGCTTTACTGATGTGGTTTTCTTTTCGGAAGCTCGAGCTGGGGAGTCCATCAGTTCAGGAACAGACCAATCACTCGAGGAAAAGGAAAGAACCTTCGAAACTGGCTGATGAAAGGGGCCAAGGTGGTCTGGTGAGAAAACAATATATGCCTCAGTTATTTTCTAGGTATGGATGTCTGCCTCTGTTTTGGAACCTGACCATTATGGCTACTTTTTAGCAGAGTGAAGTGCTCCGGGTTAACGATGGTGTGATGAAATTTTCTTTGTGCGACCCTAATCGGGAGAAACCTGCCTTTAGCTGTGTGAACAAGAAGCTTGTGAAGACTATTTCTCGAACTGTTGGTTCCCAGAGGCCTTCTGCAAAGACTGCTGGCAAAGGTGTAGCTGTTCCTGCCACGTCCATGGAAAGAACCGATGGTGGAGGTACCAAGGATGAGAAGGTCGAACCTTTGAAGAGGCAGAAAGTAATGCCTGCAAATGAGCTAGTTCTTCGGGATGCTACCTTGGCGACGCGTCCCCAAACTGCTGTGCCGCCGCAGGGACCCTCTGCTCCTGTATTTGCCGGGGCCCGGGTTGTTAATCCTTGCCCGACTGACATAAGTTTTAACCAATATGGCTCCAACGACTGTTTTGTAAATTCTTCGCTGGGTCAATCCTCCTGACCTGTCGCGGTCCCAAGTTCAGTTCCTGTTGGTTTTGTACGAAGGCCTTGCTCGGCGGAAGAGGCGTGGAAGCTCCTTGAGCGAAGTTCTATTCCTGGCCCTTATGCCGAAGATCTTTCCGAACATTTGAAAGCCTATGCTAAAGATCCTCTGAAGCATCCGTTGGATCCTTCAGCGGCTAGGTTTCTTTCGCAAGCGTTTTCTGGCAACTGGGATAGAGAAGTTCTTGCCTCGTCTACTTCCCAACATCAAGCATTTATTGAAGCCGTGAGTATATTTTTGCTTTAATTTTGTTTCCATTTTTCGTACGTTTTATGTACCGATTTGGTTTTTATATGTTTTCTGTAGCAAAAACATCATGGAATGTATCTGCTGGATCTGTCTGATGCACGAGGTCTTGAGATTATTCGTCTTGATGCGGATATTCAGGCTTTACAACGGGATGCGAAGGAATGGGGGAAACGTCTTGAAAGTGTTATCAAAGAGCGGGATGGTTATGCACAAGAGTTGGAGGCTGAGAAAAAACGGGTTTCGGAACTGAGCACCGAGTTGAGTGTAAAGGAAAACGAGCTCCGTCTTTCGCAAGGTGTTTGCGAAGAGAAGGAGGGCAAGCTTGCATCTGTTAACGAAGAAGTTTTGAAGCTCCAAAGTCATATTAACGGGGAAGATAATCGAACGGCCATGTTTAGCCGTCAACATGGTAGATACCTGTTTAGGGATTTTGGCATGCAACCTCCCCACTATGGTAATGGCGAAGACGACCCCGATGCCTCCCTAGAGTCCGATAAAGGACTTGTTCCTTCCGCAGATGTTAAGGTGTTAGTAGCGCGACTGAAGGCTGCGAGGGAAAATGGTGACCTTGAGGAGATGAAAAGTGAAGGTGGCGAAGGTGACGTCGAGGATGAGAAGAATGGGAATGAACTGTCGGTCGGGAATCCGAGTGGAGATAAGGGTGAAACAATCGAGGAGAATGAGAGAGTTGATGCTTCCGGCCTAGCTGCTGGTACTCCGAGGGTTACTATTTCACCGATAAGGGATAGCGATGGCCCCAGTGCGTCGGTTTCTCAGGTTGGTCCTGCTGTTGCTGCTGGGGATGGTGCTGTCACCAAGGAAATTGTTAAGAATGCTTAAGTAGAGGATGCCTTGCCTCTGTTTCCCTTGTTTTCCTATGCTTGAGCATAACTCGCTGCAGTTTGTTGTTTTTGAATTTTTTCTTTTGAAGTGTATTTTTATCTACCATTGCTTTTCTTTACTGGCTGTTATAGTTACTTAAAGTGCAACTTCGGGGCTTACTTCGATGTGGGAGATAGTGAACCAAGCTAGTGGGGGCGTACGGATCACCCCTCCCAAAGGCTTTAAGTTACTTGCACTGGTTTCAAGCAAAACACTGGTTATTGATAGCAGGAGCACCATCTTGCCTTTAACACATTAGGTAGGTACGAAGATATTTGCTTATCCTCCTAGAGGGCATGGTGGCGCCCTGATAACCTTTAGCCTAAGTAAATGTAAGAGTTTTAAAATGGATGCCCCGTTTCTCGATAATAAAGTAACACAATGGGGGAGTGCCGGTCAAGGCTGGAGCTTAGACATGGTACTTTTCTCTTATCGCGGCCTAAAGTTCGACCCATTCGAATCTTTGACAGCCCCCCTGAGGCTCAGTGTTTTAGAGGGGTCCCTCGGCTGCATACGTCGCTGCTTGTTTCAAGAGCGAGGTAGCTGCCTCGGGGTTCCATCTTCCTCTATAGGTAGATGTTAATCCCATTTATCATCCCCTCAACGCCCGAGAATGTGAAGTTCTCGTGGTCATTTGGTAGTAGGTACGATTGTATCTTCGGCTTATGTAGCCTTGATTCAAGGTGCCCACCGCTAACGGGGTGTCTTGTGGGTAGAGGACCGCGCCATATAACTCGTAGGGCCCTTACGATTTATATGAGCATCAGCTCTGTGCCTGCTATGCGAGGTCTTTTTGTTCGATGGCGTTTTTGCCTCGGCGTTTACAGCCTTTTTTGTTCGATGGCGTTTTTTG
>JAJJMA010100683.1:0-14013 GCA_023529015.1 Papaver nudicaule
TTGTGAATGATCTATTCTTGAATGCTCATATTGATTGGCGTTTGAAATCCACATTTTTATTCTTAGCTCCTAAACAAGATGTGGTAGTTAACATTTCTGACTTCCGTCCGATTAGTTTGATGGGGAGTGTCAATAAGATTCTGTCCAAAATCTTAGCCACGAGGCTTAAGCTGGTTATGGATTGTTTGGTTAGTAATCACCAAAGTGATTTTATAAGCGGAAGGCAAATCCTAGACAGTTCTTTAATTGTTAATGAACTTATAGATTCTTATCAGAAGAGGAAGAAAAGTGGAATTCTTTGTAAAATAGATTTCCAAAAAGCTTATGACAATGTGTCGTGAGATTTTCTTGACTATACCCTAATGAGGATGGATTTCGGCACTCAGTGGAGGAAATGGATTGAAGCTTGCACTCGGTTTGTCAATTTTTCGGTGTTGATAAATGGTTCTGCAAATGGTAGATTTGCGAATTCGAAAGGATTACGTCAAGGAGACCCTTTATCTCCCTTTCTATTCCTTTTAGTTGCGGAGTCTCTGAATTTGTTACTGAATAAAGCTACTGAAATTGGTTGGTTTCAAGGTTTCGAAGTTGTGGAAGGAAGGACATCGGTAAGTCATCTGCAATTTGCAGACGACACTCTTGTTTTTATTCAAGCTAATTATGTGCAGGTAAAACACCTAAGAGATTTGCTCTTATGGTTTGAGATTATTTCTGGGCTGTAGGTACTTTAAAAAGACGTCAATCATTCCGGTAGGAGAGGTACCTCATGTTAATTCTTTGGCTCGGCTCATGGGTTGTAAAGTTGATAAATTTCCTGTGTCTTATCTTGGTTTGCCTTTAGGAGATAAATATTTATCGAAAGATAAGTGGAATTTAGTGATTGAAAGAGTTCAGTTTAGATTAACTTCTTGGGCGGCTTATTTTCTTTCAAGGGGAGGTAAAATGATTCTTATTCATGCAGTTCTTCATTCATTGCCAGTGTATATGATGTTTATTTTTGTTGCTCCTGTTTCTATCATCAAGAAGATGGAAAGACTATTCAGGAAATTTCTTTGGAATGATAGGGAGAATAACCACAAATCTCATTTGGTTAGGTGGGAGGTGGTGATTTGCGAGAAGAGATATGGTGGTTTGGGTGTCAAGGATTTACAAACTTTAAATACTTCCTTAATTATCAAATGGTTGTGGAGATTTGGTTGCGAAAAAACGGCTCTTTGGTGTATCATCATCTCTGAAAAGTATGGAGAGGATCCTCTCGGTTGGTGCTCGATGCAAGTTCCACTGCAAACTCCTTATGGTTGTTGTGTGTGGAAATGAATTAATAAATTTCTTGATCTTTTTAAAACTAACTACAAAATGCAGGTGGGAGTCGGGAATCTTACTAGTTTTTGGCATGACAATTGGGTGATTCAAACTCCTTTAAAGTGTAGGTTCCCATCAGTTTTTGGAGTGGTCGAAACTAAAAATGCTACAGTTGCTGAGGTTAGAAGTGTTGACAACAATGTGGTGGGATGGAACTTAGGCATAACTCGTCGAGTTCAAGACCATGTCATTCTCGAATTAAATGAATTGCTGTTTCTTTTAGATGAATGGCCAGCAGGTGACTTTACGGAAATGGATCATAGAGTGTGGTTGGGTGCTTCACCGTCGGGTTCTTTTACTGTTAAAGACTGCTACCAATGGCTCCACTCGACAACGACTCATCCTATCAACTTTGTTGCTCAGAAGAGATTATGGTCCAGTAATTGGCCTACTAAGGTATCTTTGTTCATGTGGGTAGCAAGTTATTGCAAAATTTCCACTTAAGACATGATGTGCAGGAGGGGTTGGCCATTGGAATGGGTAAATCATTGTTATATGTGTATGCAGGATGGGGAAACATCTACCCATCTCCTTATCCACTGCAAGGTGGCTTGGAAAATGTGGTGTTATTTCTTGAAGGAATGGTCTCTGAAGTGGGTTACACCTCCAGATTTAATTTCGTTAGTGAATTCTTGGCCCCTTAACTCAAATTCTCCAAGAAAATCTTTAGTTTTGAGAGTGTTGCCGGCAGCTATTTGTTGGAGTATATGGAAAGAATGTAACTCAAGAGCTTTTAACAATGTTAGCAAGAAGGATGACGAGATTATCGATTCTATCAAGCTTACAGTGGCGTATTGGCTTCATAATAGAGGTGTCTTTCTAGGCATCTCAATGGAGCAGTTCGCTATTTGTTGGAAGGAAGTTTTATTTCAACCGCCATGATGATTTTGTTTTGTCAAGTTTGTGTAGCTCTTTTCGGTTTGGTGTAAAAGTCTTTTGCGGTTTTTCGGGATGTCCTATCTTGTTTCTAGGAGTTCAGTTTTCATGTACTCCTGTTCTATCTATAAAATTTTAATTTACTGATCAAAAAAAAAAAGTAGTATATTAAGTCCTGATATGTGTCAATTGACTGGTCTGAGATTGTTGTAAGTATGTTTCACTCTGTTCTTGTGACTTCGATGCCTCTATCAGATGCATGATTGACTTCAATGTTACCTATGAACAATGGTATACGGGACAACGCTATAAGTGGTACGATCTCTGAAAACATTGGAAATTGTACAAGTTTCCAAATCTTGTAAGTTTTTTTTATGAATCTGTACCATTTTTAAATCGCTTTTTATCTGGATATTCTGCATTTTGCGGTGCACGTTGGTTTCAGGGATTTGGCATACAACCGGATCACAGGAGAAATTCCTCCAAGTATCCGTTTTTTGAAATAGATCGGCAAATTGTATACATTGTCGACTTTTCTTAAGAATTATTACAACTATTGGATGATGCTTTCTACTAAAAATAAATTCTTATGTAATTATCGATGTTCATCCCCAGGAAATTTGAGGGTAACCTCCTGACTGGGAAGATTCCAGACGCGTTGGATTAGATGCAATCCCTTTATGAGATGTATGTATCTCTAACTATTCTTGTACATGTGCTTTATGCTTGTTGTATTTCTAACAAAAATCTGAAATATTATATCTTGAATATTGTATAAGTTTAAGTGATAATCAACTCGTCTGACCAATTCCACCAAACCTTGGCGATCTTGACCTTGAATATTTGTGAGTGTTCTGCGAACTTGTATAAACATCTTTTAATTGCTTTTGGTATACTGAATGAAACAAACTGACAGGCACAATTCCTCCGTAGCTTGGAAATATGTCTTCTCTAAGTTACTTGTGAGTGTTTTCGTTTTAGTTTAATTTTTTAGTGTAATGGTGATGTAGCCTTCCACTAACAGTAAGGTACATAAGCAGGTTGTTAAATGACAATTAATTTGGAAGAATACCAACACAGCTTGGACAGTTAAACAATATGATATGACTGTGATATGAGTGTAGTTTTTATTTTGTATTTGAACTATATGCTGCTCTAATTTGAATTACCGCTGAAATATTTGAGTTCTTGACCTAGAGATCTGTCCAACAACTTTCTTAATGGTTCTATCCTGGAAAACCTGAGTCTGTGCAAAGCGCTAAATTGTTTGTGAGTATTACTTGTCTACTGGTTGTATTTTATCTAAAGTTTCTCATTTTTGTTTTCTATTGCTTTAAGGAATGTTTTCAATATAACAACTTGAATGGTTATTTTCCTTCGGGATTCGGGATATTAGGAAAGCTATCTTACATGTAAGTATTTTTAGGCTGGCTTAGTGTTCTTCTCTGTTTAGACTAAAATTTTTTCAATCTCATTGTCTGTTTTATATACTTTTCTTGTACAAAATGCAGAAACCTCTTGATGAATCACTTCGAAGAACGGATTCCTTCTGATATACTGTATGTCTAAACAGCTTGAACAAACCACCACCACCATATTTGAGTTGACATATTTTTTTGTTATGGATCAATAATCTCTTTAGCAGCTATTTTTCAGGACGTGTGCCCTCTTCTGTTGGAGATTCTAGATCATCTTCTTACTCTGTAAGTGAAACTCCCTTGCTCTTCAATATTTACAGGAAAGACTTGGAATATAATTTGTGCAGTTTTCCCTTTTAAGAACTTGAGTAGGTAACATCTTGATGGACCTCTGCCAACTGAATTAGGAAAATTTAGAAGTGTCTAAACTATGTGAGTTACACACACAAGCAAATGTCACATATGAATTACTATTTGTCAATCCATTATTGACATGGACATGTCATTTAATAACATATCAGGAACCATCCCTAGAGAATTGGGTCGGTTACAAAATATAGACAACTTGTAAGGCTTGGTTTTCTTTTTGTCTTTTTAGTACATTTGTGGTTTAACTGAAGTTCTTGATAATTCAGTTCAATGTGGGTATATGAACATATATATCAAATAATAACTTGTGAGGTCTCATTCTTCCCAAATTGTCAAGGTTTCCAGCTGAAAGGTATGGTATCCTTATTGTGTCGGAAGGGAGATTGAAATGAAGGATTTTTTTTTTTTTAAATTATTATTTTATTGTTGGATACTAACAGTTTAGTTTATGTGCTAGCTTTTCCGGGAATCCCTTGTTATATGGCAATTGGTCGTGATCATGTTATGGAGGACACATAGACAGATCCAAAGGTATTTTGTGGTAGTTTTGAGTATGTATCAAACATTTATTTTTTGTTGTCATCGACTCGTTCTCTGAAGCTAGTTTTATCTGTCATAACCCTCTACAGTTACAGTTTTGTTGATAATTAACTTTAAGTACTATGACATTACTTTTTGTTGGTTATAGTTAAATTCCATATATCAAGGAAGAAAGTCTATGTTTGAAGAGATCACTACAAGGCATGTCTCCTCTTCATCTTTTATTCTCATGAATACATTTTTAATCTATATATACTCGTGGTTGACTTTCTACTCTTTCAGATTCACCAGAAATTGTAGTTTTCACCAATGATGAAGACACGACATTCTAGTTGTGTTAGTATACTTTTTGAGTATACTACGACTATATGATCTTTGTTTAAAAGTTTCGATACACTTTTCAAGCCAATGGTTTGTATCCGTCAAATGTTGAATCTTGGAGAATACTCGAGAAGCGAGTATACGAATTAAGGCTCAAAGAAAAATAATGTTTGGTGAGAAAACTGTCACGATTACGTGCTACTGAATAAATCCAACTGAACTTCGCGTTTCGCGATCTAGGACAAACATGATTTCTCCTGTATGTTTGAAGTGCAATTAACGTTCTAGGAATTGCAGGAAAACTCCTGATCCTCAAAGTAACTTTCGGTTCGTGAACCGTTTTGCGAACTGAAAGTGGTTCGATTATTAGTCTCTCACATCTCACAAACTCGATCTTAATCGATATATCTCACGCATTTCACTTATCCTTTATTAATAGTTCATTAAGGAAATTTCAGTTGTTCACTCTTGTGTTGAGACCATATCTTTGAAGTAGTTATCCTCTACCAAACTACTTGGTGATAAACTCTAAGTTGTTTCCATGTGTGATAAACTGTTGATTACTTGGGGTACAAGTCTAGTGACAGGCCCGTCTGCACGGTTCACGAGCTTACTTTTAGGACAAGGGATCGTTGTTTTATTCCTAAGAACCGTAGCCTTATTGAATGTTATAAATAGATGAATCTTAAAACGAACACAACAAGCAAGCAAGAAGTCGCAAGAACTCTCTGTGGATTCTTCAAAACCCCTTTACACTTCGGTGTAATCTTCTTGTAAGGAGTCGTCCTCCATATGTATAAATTCCTTTGTGGAATTGGCCTACGACTATTGAAAGACTTCACTTGAGGGTTGTGAAGCACAAGTAGTATCTTCCTTAATGTTATTTTTCAGGTCCTGTAACAAAGCTTCAAGTGTCTTTCTTTACTTTACTTTCCTCATTATAATTCTCTGATCTAAAATAATAAAGTAAAGCAAGTTGTACATTATTATTTTATGCATATATATAATTCCCAATCCTGATAAAGGATTCACAAAAACTTGTCTTTGTTGGATTAGCCTTTACGACTGAACTCGGGTTAAGACTTGGATATTGAATTTTAAGATCGTCTAAGTTCATCCATATAGTTGACGAACTAAAAAGTTGGCTGTGTATTTGAGTAAGCTCGCTTTTTCACATATTTCCAACCCGATCCATGTTCGTCGAATATTTTAAAATCTACCATAATGCGCGTAAAGCAGAAGGTTATATCTTGCATAAAATGGTATAAAAAGACAAAATTATCAAACTTCTCCCACAAAAAAAAAAAAAAACCACCAACCAAAAAAAGCAAAGCATAATGTAATTTAGTAACCTTATTCCCACTACGATGAGAACTGAACCAAGAGGTCCCAAATTTTAAACTGTCCCTAAAAATGCATTTGATAAATGAATCCTAATTTAGGGCATACACAAAACCCTTTATGCATCTTGAAGGATTACCCTTATCAAATCAAAAATCCTAAGCTAACCTACTTCTAACTTCTAATTTTTCTATATTTTTTTTGTTGAAATTCAACTCTATTTTTTAATTCAGTTTCAAAATATGAAAAACACAAAAAAATTGGCTGAAAACGTATCGGCCGAACCTAGGTTCGGTTGGCATTCTATGAGTCGAATTTTCCTTGTTCTTCGTAAATGAAGAGCACACAAAAATTCGGCTGATAAGATTACCAACCGAACTTGGCTTAGCTGAAAAACAATAGTCGAACCTATGTTCGACTGATAAGATGGAAACTGAACTCCCTGTGATATTCGTTAATGAAGAACACAAGAAGTTCGGGTGATAAAATAATAGCCGAAACGACTGATAAAATACAAGCCGAAGCTTTTGTTAGGCTGAATAATTGTCCGTGGAATCTTGTTTCGGCCAAATGAATACAAACAAAAAAGATATTTTTTTTTTCTTGTTTTCAGACTCAAAAAAGAAATATGTTTCTCTAATCATCTTCACTAATCATAATCCTAAATTAATCCATATAATTTAATCATAAAGCAGTGACATTACAACCATTACGACAAATGGGTTAATAGGGTTGTTTTTGGTTTTACTACTAAAAAGTTTGTGCACGTTCATGGGAACTGCAGGGTGTTTGTTTTTGCTGGCTCGGTGTGAATGGGGTAATATTGCTGATCCGATCCGAGTCACAGAGGTAACAACCCGATTTATCTCATTTCTCTGGTTTTCTCTCTTTCTCTCTCTCAAGAGTGTAGTCTCATTTCTCTCTCTTCCAAAAGACCTCCTTAATGATCCTTTTAGAGCCCTATTTATAGAGACTCCCTTCTATTCCTTGGTTGCCATGTGTCTTTTTGATCACTTATTAACATAATTGCCATCTCTTATCTTCTAAAACACCCAAGATACCTAAGCCCAAGCCCAATTACATAGACTTAGCTTGGTATGTGTCAAGCCCATTAGGCCTTGATGGACTTGGGGTATCCACATTAGTCCCCTGACGGTTCGGGCGGGCGAATGCGCCGGGTCGACCGTCACCCATGGAAGCCCAAGTCCCATGCCCGTCGCCCACGATTGGCTCTGTAACCGTCGAGATTATGGCCTACGTGGCAGCGCACGTTTGTGAGTTATTGGCATTGTGGTCTAGTCGTCAGGCGGTTACACTTTCCTCCCCTCAGTATAAATACTCTTTCACTTGTGCCTCTTTCAGCCAAGTTTCCTTGGTTAAAAATCACCTTCTTGTCTCCTTTCGCCATCATGAGTGATCCCGACGAGCCTTTGAAAGATGACTCACTCGCCCCCAATCATGAGGACGAGGTTAACATAGAGGCCGCGCCGAATGAAGGGGACGCTCAGAACCCCAATCTTGATGTCTTCCCACCTCCTAATCGGAAGGATGGTTTATTTTCTCACAACTTGTTTGTACGGAGTATTTCACTCCAGACCGCCTTCGTTCCTCTTCCCGGCACCGAATATCCTGACGACTTCTTTAATCAGCGCCTGCTGAATCGACTGCCGCCGCCTCTGCCAGCCGACCCGATGTGGCTGTTGAGCCCAGACGCCACCGAGTGGTCATTCCCTCCTTATGAGCAAGTTCCTCGCTTTGCTATAAACCGTGGCGATTATGAACTTCCAAATATTGTATACAAATCTACCGCAAAACCTCAAGGCGGCTGGACGCCATGGGTCGACTTCATCGAAAATCATGAGTCTCATTCTTGCATTCTGAAAGGAATCGGCGTCCTTGATGCTGTCAAAGCGTCCAAATGCCGCTCCTGTAATCGTAGTAACGGCGATCTGACCAAACTGGTCACGCGTTGGGCTTCCTTGTTTCATACCTTCCTTTTTGCTTGGGGAGAGGCGACTATTACTCTGGAGGATGTAATTGCCCTTACTTTATTGCCTGCCCATGGCGCTTGTTACTGGCATCAGTCGGCCGTATCAGGATGTATGCGCGCCAAGGATTGGAATTTGGTCACTATTTTAAAGAAATCTAAAGACCTTGCGAAAGACGTTCCTACCGAGACAGCTGGTGATAATCCAGACAAGGGTAAAGATCCCGAGGTCGCTCAGGAGGACGACGCGGACGGAAGCGACGGACATGAAAGCGCTCGGGGTAATATTTCTTTAATTCATTCCTGACTTTTTCGCACGTTTTGTTGTGCCTAACTAATTATGAATTTGCTATCTTTCAGGCGAGGATGACGCCGAGGCAACCACTTCAAGCAAATCCAAGAAAAGGCGCTCTTCCTACCCTTTGTTCGTGAAATATTGGGCACCGAAAATGGTGGAGGGCCGCTGGGAAATTCCAGACTATGGCGAGCATTCAGAAACGGTGCAATTGGCCGCGTTTCTTCTCTTCTGGTTGAGTCACGATATCTTTGATAGTTCAGCCCCGGGGATACGATCAAGGAAGAACTTATGCCAATGGCCGTTTTGATGGCGCGTGGCATATCTTTTCCTCTGGCTCCTATGTTTTTGAGCGGACTTTACCACCATTTAGACTTGATTTCGATTGATATTCAGAGAGCCGCCAACGTGCATACTGTCGAGACTTTTGTACCCGCTAGCTTTCTGCAGATGTGGTCTTGGGATCGCTTTCCAGGGTACAGCCCAACAGTGCCGACGCTCAATATTCATGGCATCGAGGAACGAGTCAACGAGGAGGGAGAAGTCTATCAGGATCCCATGGTGTATACTTACCCTCGCACCCGTCTCTTCAAGCGGAAATCGCCTAAGTCTCTTGACAGCATTTCCAACTACATGGACATTGTGAGCAAATTTTGTTTCTCTCCATACACCGATGGTCGCGTTGGGCCTACTTCTTATACCTTTTACTCGGATGAAGAGGAGATCCTCGACTCCCGAAGAGTGAACCTGGCGAGCGAAGTGGATTTTATTCTGTCGGTTACATATGGCCATCTCCCAGGTTTTTGCATGGGCGCGTTCTCCATTGAGGCTTATAATTTCGATCGGGTCGTCCGCCAAGCAGGTTTTGACCAGGGGGTTCCTCCGCTTGGCAATCCTGTAAGCCCATAGCGCTAGGGGCAACTGCTCATGCCAGCTTCTGTGATGGTCGTGGACAATTTTGCTCAGGATCCTTAGTAGAGTTTTGTTGGTGGACTCCGCCAATCCATTCCCCTGCGGGTAGTACTCAGTTGACGCGTGCTGCTTTATATGATATTTGGCTAGTAGGTCTGCCACCTTCTGCTTGATAAAGGAAGTACTGTTGTCTGAGCGAATGATCATAGGCGCGCCGAATCTACAAATGATGTACTCTTTGATGAACGCAGCGATGGTTTCTCCCTCGTAATCCCGCAGAGGCGCTGCTTCTACCCACTTGGTTGAGTATTCCGTGGCCGTGATTATGTACTTGTGCCTTCCTGAGGATAGAGGATTTATAGGGCCAATCAGGTCCAGACCCCAACTATGGAAGGGCCACGGAGCAACTACACTATGTAATTCTTTTTGCGGCGCTTGAATAAAATTTCCATGAAGTTTGCAGATGTCGCATTTTCTTACGAAATCTGCAGTATCAGCCTCCATGGTGGGCCAGTAGTATCCTCCTTCGTGAATGTGTATGAACAGCTTGCGTTTTCCTTGATGTTTCATTTCGTGCGCTTTGGTCATCACTAGCTGCGCCTCTTCTTTATTTAGGCATCTCAGAGCTCCGTTGTTAAAGCTCCTCCTATACAGTATTCCGTCGCTGATGAAGAATCGCGCCGCCTTTTTCTTTATTACTAAGGCGTCCACATCGTCGCCTGGGAGTAAACCGTTCCTTAGATAGTTAATGTATGGCTGCCTCCAGTCCAGCTCTTCAACTGTACAGACTTCCGACGGTTGTGGTGGCGCCTGACATTCCACGCAATTGTTCTGTAGAGTCGCAGCCTGTGTCGCCATTTCCGGCCAGTAGTACCCTTTCCTTTGCAGTCTTCTATATAATGGGATTACGCCCGAGTGCCCACAGGTTTCACGATGTACTCTGTCTAAGAGGCTCGCTGCTTCTTGACTCCCTACGCATCGTGCTAGGGCTCCACCCGCCATCCGGTAATACAGCTGCCCTTTAATAATCACAAAGGATTTCAACTTTTTGAACAACATCGACCTTTCCCCTTTTGGCTTCCCTATCTCCCTCATGATTCCTTTTCTCCAATCATTTTCTTTTTCGAATTCCATCCCTCGTAGCCATGTGCTAGGAAGCTCTTGCCTGTGTATAGTAATCGAGCGTTCATCTTTGCCGTTTAAGTTAATTTTTGCCGCTAGTGTTGCCAAAGCATCAGCGTGTCTGTTCATGGCTCTTCCCGTGTGCCCCAGCTCTATGCTAGTAAACTTAGCCATCTGCTCTTGTGCTTCCGCGCGGTAAGGCGCTAGACGTTCTTCTTTGACGTGAAACTCCCCTCCTGCTTGGCTTGTGACTAACTTTGAATCATCATGCACGTGGAGTCGGTGAAGTTTCATCCGCTCTGCTAGCTTGAGTCCTATTAAGAACGCCTCGTATTCGGCCATGTTGTTGTTACAGGCGAAATCCAACTTAAAAGCAAATGATCACAACTCCTTTTCTGGTGTTTCGAACACGACGCCCGCTCCTCCATATGTTCCGTATGACGACCCATCAAAGTACATATCCCACGTATCTTCCTCTTCGAGTTCGGCTACCTCCCCAGGGATATCATCATGGATATTAGCCTCGTCGCTTCCTGGGAATGCAGCTAAAAGTTCTGCAATCGCTTGGCCCCTGACGCCCCGTGGTCTTTGGTAATGCAACCCGAATTGCGACAGTTGAAGGGACCATCGCGCGGTTCGACCAGTCAGGTATGGTCGTTCAGCCAGATAGACCATGGGTGGTTTGCCGCGGCGACTACCATGGTCTGATGCGCCAATAGGTATGGTCTCAACTTTTGGGCTGCGTAGATTAGGGCCAGGCATGCTTGTTCTATTCGGGGTTATCTTACCTCAGCAGCTTTCAGCACGCGACTCACGTAATATATAGGAAAGAGCTGATCATTTCCTAAATCTTTGGCGAGAAGCGCTCCTATAGCTTCGGATGTATACGCCAAATAAAGATGTAGGCGCTCGCCTGGTCGGTGGTCGCAGGACTCGTGGACAAGTTAAGCACCGCTTTATGTTTTCGAAAGCGGTCTGCTAAATGTCTCCCCACTGGAACACGCGTCCTTTCTTTAGAAGCGGAGTAAAAGCAGCCATTATTTGGGCGAGGCCCGATATAAACCTCCAAATATATGATATCTTTCCCAGAAAGCTCTGGAGCTCATGCGTATCGGTGGGGCGGTCCATACTGAGTATTGCTCGCGCCTTTCCAGGGCCCACTTGGATTCCCGTGCTAGTAACGACAAAACCTAAGAATTTACCTGATGTGACCCCGAAAGCACACTTTAGAGGGTTCATCTTGAGTTTGTACTGTCTGCAGCGCCTGAATACCATGCGTAAATGATCAATGTGGTCTTCTTTCTTTTGGGATTTCACCACGATATTGTCGACATATACTTCAACTTGCCTGAGGATCAGATCATGAAAAATAGAGACCATGGCTCGTTGGTAAGTTGCCCCTGCATTCTTCAATCCAAAGGGCATCACCACGTAATAGAAGCATCCAAATGGTGTTTGGAATGCTGTTTTATGCGCGTCTATGGTATTCATCTTGATCTGATTGTAGCCACTGTAACCATCCATGAATGAGAACATTTGGTGGTTACTAGTCGCGTCCACTAGCATATCAACGTTTGGCACTGGGAATTCGTCTTTTGGACAAGCTTCATTTAGATCCCAGTAGTCGACGCAACAGCGGATTTTTCCGTTTTTCTTCATTACGGGTATGATGATGGCTAACCATGGCGCGTTTTATATGGGTTTGATAAATTTTGCTGCCATCAATCGCTCAATCTCTTCCTTTATTGCTAACGCAACATCCTTATGAAAGGTACGGCTTCTCTGTTTTATAGGGCGAGCGTGTGGCACAACGTCTAAAGAATGAGCGACCAACTCCGCGTCCAAACCCGGCATTTCGCTATACGTATAGGCGAATACATCTTTATACTCTTTTAATAATTCAATCATTCTTTTCCGCTTTTCCTTTCCGAGAGACGTGCTGACCTTGATTAGTCGCTCCTCGTCGTCACCAATATTTACTTCTTCCACCTCGTCCAGAGATGGTATTTCTACAGGTTCTTCCACTGGTAATGATTCCGCCGTCACTTCTTCCTCTTCATCGGGAGATGGTGTCGCCTGGCCTGTAGATGCTTCACATGATTGATTGGGCGGCAGCATCTCCGCTGATTGCTATAATCTGTAAACGTGCCCCCCACTTTGAGTGGGAAAGCGATGAAAACGGGGCTCCGGTTCTGACTTGGATCTTTTGACAGCTGCCGGCGCCCCTAACCTTTCGGTGCTGAACACGAATGGTTTTTCTTCAGCCTTCCTCTTTTCCTTGGGTATTACCAATCGTGCAGGGTTGAAGACTGAGACCTTATTATCCTCTTCCCACTTTGGTAAGGGGATCGTCCGAGATAAACCTATCACAGCCGCCTCATTCTGTTCCGCTGGTTGATAAAAGACTGCTTCCGCCATGTACGCCTCCTCGGGTCTGAAAGGGTTATTCGTGGCGGGTATCCTGTATTCCTTTCCTCCAATGGTAGTTTTAATACACTGATGGTAAGTGGACGCCACGACGTGATGATCACGTATCCATCCGCGCCCTAGGAGTAGGTGAAATGAAGTGTGGTCATCCAAAACATGGAAGGGCACTGATGCTTTAATCGGCCCAATAGACATAGTGAGACATATCACTCTGATCGCCTCTTGGGTATGACCTCCAAAACCGCGTACCACTGTTTTCCGCTCTCTAATTTCCTCCCTCGGTATACCTAATAATTCCAAAGTATGTACCGAGACAAGGTTTAAGAACGCTCCTCCATCGATGAATACTCTTTTTAATTGCTGCTTATTGACGGTCGCGGTGAGATACAATGGGCGCAGGTGCTCCCCAGGAATGCATATATCGCTGTCGTCGAAAGTAATTCTTCCTCTTGATAGCGCCTGGTGACCGGCCGCTATAGCGGCGATTGCCTGAGACGCCTCTCTAATCTGGTCTTCGCTAAATCCAAGGGAATCAAAGAACTCCTGTGCGATGATGGTTTTTGAAAACTGGAAGGCGATTGTTATTCGTTCCCTCGAAATCCTTCTTTCCGCTAGACAGTTCACATGCTTCTTCCTTGGAATCTTCCCACGGCGCCCACTCTTCATCTCTAGGGTCATGGGAGATCATCATGACGTTGTGTTTGGGCAAGGGATCTTTGTCTATTTGTTGTCTCCCAAGGTCTATTTCCCCTGCTCTTTCTTTCCTCCAAAACGCGTTTCGTACACCGTAGCAGTCGAGGGTCGAGTGATTCACCCTTCTGTGGAAGTGGCAGTATCGTTCATGCGCTTTGTTGACTGTATTTATATCCACAACGGCGGGTGGTAAGTTGATTTCTCCGTTAGCGGCCCACTGGTCAACGAGGTTCTCGATCTGCTCCTTAGTATATGGTACAGGCGCTGGGATGGGGCGCTGACTGTTGGAATTATTTCCTCCTCGTGCTCCAGATGGTGCTGTGCCTTTGATATGGCTGGAACGGTGCTTG
>JAJJMA010100691.1:0-11567 GCA_023529015.1 Papaver nudicaule
ATTGTCGCATGGTTGAGACAAGATCGTTTCTTCGCCGTCATAGTGAGAAGATTTTGCTGATGATGAGGGAGGATCTTGCTTTTTCTGATGATGATATACCTGTAAAGGTTGAAGTAAAATAGGAGTTCAATGATGCTGAACAGACTGCTGCCAACTTTGCTCCTGTTCTGCCGGTTGACGATCCTGTGGTAGATGCTGCTGACTTTGCCCCGGTTGTTCCTGCTAATGCTCCGGTGATCGATTTGGAAATGCTTGATGGTCTTGACGAAGACCGCGGTACTGTGGCTGCCCAACTCCGTGGTAGACGTGGGAATAGGGGAA
Organism: Papaver nudicaule; assembly: GCA_023529015.1. Classification (NCBI taxonomy): domain Eukaryota; kingdom Viridiplantae; phylum Streptophyta; class Magnoliopsida; order Ranunculales; family Papaveraceae; genus Papaver; species Papaver nudicaule. Next base: position 322 of record JAJJMA010100691.1, read on the forward strand.
ACTGATGTAATTTTATTTTTTTTTGCTTGACTTGGTTCTACTTGGTTTCCTTCTTTGGCCGTCTTTGCTTTATGTTGTGTTCTTCAATATTTCAAATGTTACTTCGGTCCCTCCGAATCTCCATTTCTCCGTATATTGTGGGGAATCTTAGTTGCTGATGACATGTTGAGACTTCTCCTCCCAACTCCTGAATTCATTTTCCCCCAATATCGCTTGATATGGTGATGTTGTTTTGATAATGCAAAATTTTGTGAAAATTGTCACTGGACCTATGTCCACTTGCAATATGATTTCACCCTTAGGTGGTATGATTGTTCCACACGAATCGTGGATGATCGTTGTTGGGTAATCTAGATGTTCATCTCGAAGCCCCATCTGCAGGAAACGCTTATAGAATAGAATATTATAGGTAATTCCTTCGTTGATTAACACCTTCGCGGTATTCGTCCCGTGGATAGGCAGGGTGATGACCAAGGGCCCGCTGCTCACCCGTACCTGCTGACTTTCTCTTGTATCCTCGCTTCTTGGTTTAGATAGGTATACTTCGCTTTTGATGTTTTCTTGTGAGTCGTCGTCGTTTCTTTGTTGTTCTTCGGGCTTCGGAGTGGATGAGGTGTACTAGCCGAATTCTCCCCGACCTATGTATTCCGAAGGTGTTTGCAATTATCGGTGGTGTGCCACCGTGTTTGGTAATACTCACAGTAATCTTTGTGGTTGCTCGTTTCTTTTCTCTGTTTTCCCCTGGTAGCTGGGTAAGTGAAATTCTTCCTGCCCCCTTCCCTTCTCAGTATCTCCGACGGTTGTAGGATTAGATCTGAATATAGTATTTCCTGATATTTTCCCCCGTTTCTGCTATCTGATGGGGTCGTTCTCTGCCTGAGTCTTTTCTCTAACTTATGACTTTCCGCAACGCGCTTTTTTGTTCTGGCCTAGCATCCTCCATTGTTCGTCGTCTGGAAAGTTTCGCTTCCGCGATCCCTTTCGCTGTCCTTCCTCTGGATTATCCGCAGTTCTCCTTCCTGAGTGCATATGTTGGTTCTTAGTTCCATCGTCAGTAGAGTGGCTTGTTTCAGATCGTACTTGTAACATCGTGTTTCCATCTCCTCGGTCCGTCGTTCTTCCTTTTGAACCTCATTCGTGCTACTTCGTGCGCTATCCTCATTGTCTTCGTCTGTCTCCCCGCCTTCGTAGTTTAATATGCTCAAGATGCTTTCTTGGTTCTGTCGCCCCAATGCCAGAGTTGACAGTTGACTTATGATTTTTTCCTTGGCGTCAGTCATACTTGTCTCTCCGTCTTTGCTTATCTGTTTCGGTCGCTCTTGGGTTACTTCGTTTGACGTATGTCGGTAAGTATATTCCGCCTTTATTTGCTTCGTAGTTACTTCGCCCACGCCCTTTATCATCCTCGGCGCAGCTTCCCTCTAAATGTAGTATGTCGCCGCTCTGGTGTTTTCCACGGTTGCCTCACTATCTTCGTGTTCCGGGGGAATCCTGGCTAGTCTTCAAAGTGTCGGCTCGTCGATCTCCTAGTTTTTGTCCTGCTTTATCGTCTTTTGGAGCTTACGGCGTTCTTCCCCACCGGGAGTATTTAAAATAGAAAATTGCTTTGTACCTTTGTACGTGCTTGTCGTTAGAGATACATTTTTTGCGCTCTGAGAGCTAATTAGATATGTCTTGGGGGCCAGTGTTGCTGGGTTTGCCTATGTAGGTGTTCCCCAAGTGCACATATGATCGTATGTCGTATGACCGTCGAGTCCGCACAGGGTGGTACTTATGCAACGGAGATTTGGCTTGGCCAAGATCTTTGTTTGCTACAAGCTTTGGTTTCCTAAGCGTTCTTCGGGTAAAGACCGTTAAGAAGATTCTGGCGTTCTTCGAACATAGGCAGCGTTTTGGCTCCCTAGCTTCTCGGATCTGAATCATTTGTACCGTGACTTCTATTTTATTTTTCTAAAGAATAAAAAGCGGAAGATAATGCAGATGAGTAAAATGCTCGTGAGAAAACACTAGAATGATTATAAAAACACCCTAAGTGGTAAAAAATTCGTTTTAGTCTATCAAACATTGAGATGGCTATCCGTTATTTTGCATTTTCCAACGCAAGCTCATGGGTTTCAACCATCAGGAAAACGTAGGAGTAACTGGAAAATCTTTGTAAAAAAAATATTGAGCGAGAATAAGTAAGATCAAAACACGTTGCTGAAATTTCCCAAGGACACCGGTCCCTGTTTCTAACGCCAAACTGTTGATACTAATTTTCCCATATCATACTTACATAAGGTTTTAAGATTAACGACGGTTGATACTAAGCATTAACTAGGATCCTCGTCCATGTTCGTATCCAATGAATGGAACAATGATCTTATGAACTCATCAGAAACTCCAGAACGGAGGATAATACTAAAAACGGGCTAAACAAGATGGATCCACAACAAAGCGCTTCATTTGGGTGTTAAAACATATCCATAACATAACAATAAAGCTTCTTTTGGGTGTTATCTAGCTCAATTCAATACAGTATGGGGGTTATACCAAGTAATATAATCTCCTGATCCCAGAAGGTTTTTTGGCTATAGTATCTCCCCTTGTAATTTCGTCGACCCCTTCTCCAATGGTGAGAAGGAGTATTTATAGCGAGTATGGGAAGTAACTCCTCTTTGCTACCCTTTGTTTCTTCTGTTGTTTGATGGTCTTTGTTGACAACTGGTTTCTGCACACCGCCCATATCATGCATTCTTATGTTGACACCTCTCATTTGGTGTATATCTTTGCTATGCGGATCCCTTGACGTTCTCGATGTCCTAATTCTTATCCATTAAGCTGCTTTATTCCGCTGTCTGATCCAGTCGTATATTGACGCGTGCCCCTAGCCTTCTGTACCCTATAAAGTGCTGATGTGACTGCTTGAAGTGTGCTTTGAGTCGGTGGTGCCTTCCTTCGTTCTTTTGGTTACCATGGTAGCGTACTTCGGGGTGATTTCATACTTCGTTCCGCCTTATCTATCGGACCTTCTTGCTTCTGGTCGAGGTTTGTAGGACCAGTGATATTTATGTATTAACAATGATACTGGGGAGACCATGGCTACATGAGAACAAGGTTGTTGCCTCAACTTATCATCAATGCATGAAAGCAGTTGTGAATAAAGGTATTGTCCGCGTCACTGCATCCCTCTCCCCATACTCATCAATATACGACGCTGAGTTTGTCGATCCAAATGATGAAATGTTCAAATATCGAGACAAAGTCTACAGTACACCACTTCCATACTTGGTATCCATTGAGAAACATGATCAGCAACTATACAGTCGGGAAAAGGTACAAGACGAGAGGAGGGGATGATCTACAGGAGGACTCCCATGACCGAGGTAGGCAATATAGCGGCACACCTTAATACCAAAAGAGCAGGGAGTTTCACAACCACTCGGGACGCTAAAGGAAGAATCGTTTATCTTCGGCGTCGATGTTAGCAATTAGCGGGGGAGACTAGCAATAGTCCTCCCCGCCTCGAGGAATGTAATTATAATGGAGAACAGATCAGAAATGAAGTCCAGGAAGCACCTCCACAACTGCAAGATGGGACGGACTCCACCACGGACGCACTTGAAACAATAAATATCGGAACGGAGGACTCACCCCGACCAATTTCCATCAGCTCGACCTTATCGCACGAGGAACGTACCAGATTCATAGACATCCTGAAAGAGTACCAAGACACGTTTGCATGGACATATGAATAAATGTCAGGTCTCGACGAAAAACTAGTAACACATCATTTGTCCATCACCCCAGGTTCCAGACCCGTTAACCAACAACCAAAGAATTTCAGACACGACGTCGAGGAACAAATAAAAGCTGAAATGCAGAAATTGTTGGCGGCAGGATTCATCAAGCCAATCCAACACACTACCTGGTTGGCCAATATGGTACCCGTTAAGAAGAAGAACGGTCAAATACGATGTTGTGTGGACTTCCGAGACTTGAATAAGTGTTGTCCAAATGACGATTTCCCCCTCCCAAGCATCGACATGCTCGTAGATGCTACCAGTGGACATGCCATGTTCTCTTTCATGGATGGATACAATGGGTATAACCAATAAAGATGTATGAACATGATACCCCGAGGAAAGTATTTCGGACGCTTCTTGAGAACTTCTATTACACAGTCATGCCCTTCGGTCTGAAAAACGCGGGAGTTACTTACCAACGAGCATGACAACCATCTTCCATGATATGATGCACGAGAAAGTGGAAGATTACGTGGACGACATACTTGTGAAGTCAAAAACCAGAACATCTCATATGGAGATCTTACAACAAGTGTTCGAGCGATGTCGGGAATACAAGCTAAAGATGAATCCTTTGAAATGCGACTTTGGTGTTTCTTCTGGAAAGTTTCTAGGGTTCTAAGTAACAGAAGAAGGAATCAAAGTCGATTCGTCCAGGACTCAAGATATCACCACCATGCATCCACCGAGAACAAGAAGAGAACTGAAAAACTTCATGGGTAAAGTGTCCTACATCCGTCGCTTCATCCCAGGGCTTGCTCAATTTGTGGCTTCATTCACTCCATTAGTGAAGAAAGAAGCCAGTTTTGTATGGTCACATGTTCAACGAGAAGCATTTCGAAAGATTCAACAGTTGTTCTTGTCACCAGCAGTCATGAAGCCTCCCGTATGAGAACGACCATTACTACTCTACACTGCCTTAAGTGATCTTTCGATCGGAGCACTGCTGGCACAAGAGAACGAATGATGAGTTGAATGTCCTGTCTACTATATTAGCCGTACGTTAAAGGATGCGGAGCTTCGGTACCCCAAAGCTGAGAAAGCATGCTTATCTCTGGTTTTTGCAATACAGAAGTTTCGACACTATTACTCTCCAATCGAGTAGTACTCATCACAAAAGCAGATCCCATCAAGTTCCTTCTCTCGAAGCCCGCTCTGATTAAGAAACCAGCGAAGAGGTTACTACAAATGTTTGAGTTCGATATAGCTTGCATCTCCCCAAAAGCTATCAAAGGACAAGTGGTGGCAGACCTGCTCGCCGCATTCCCAGGGGAAGATTCTACAACACTACACGAAGAGGTACCAGGAGAGTTTCCCGAGATAGCATTGGTAAAGGAGGACGCATGGCTTTTATACTTTGATGGCTCTGCTACCCCAAGCGACAACACTGGAGAAGCCGGCATTGTTCTAGTGTCCCTGGCAGGAGAGGTATTCTCTCACTCTTTCAAGCTGGATTTCAAGTGTACCAACAACTCGGCGGAGTACAAAGCGTTCCTTCTGGGATTGTCACTAGCTAAACAAGCAGGTGTAACACACCTCGAGTTCAGAGGTGACTCACAACTATTGGTCAACCAGATGAACGGGGTAGCATCTTCGTCACCATATAAGATAACATCGTCATGTTCAATTCCAAGAGATTGTATAGGACCACGGGGGAGTATATTATACAAATTAGTTGATTCGTTAAGATGGCAATGATATCTGTCATTAAGAATTTGAGCAGAAATCTGATCTTTACTATCAAGAGGTTTGTTTTTGGTAATCAAGCGATTCATGTAATCAAAGAATCGCGACTCCATTTCTCCAGGAGCAAGGTTCACCAAAACGAGAAATTCATGAATAAGAGATGGAATCGGAATTTTGAAACCGCATCTAAGATGAGATTCAGGAATTAGCAATTCACCCGGGAGATGATTCTTGACGTGAGATACGTGAGAAACAAGAGGATCAGATAAACGAACTTCAACGAAATCGGGAAGTTTGTATTCATTTCGTTTTAGGTTAGAAAAGAGATTTGATAAAAGAGATCCAGGTTAAACTGGAAGTCTTTTGGCATTAGAACCTTGTTTTGTGGCTTAGTCGACTGAGGTCTAGAAGTAGGACGAGAATATTTTTTAGGAGTCATCTCTAAAATGGTGCGAGATCTGGATTTTTTTTTAAAAAAAAATCTAAGCTTATATAGAGGTATTCAGGTCTGCTAAAGAGTTGATTAAAGACTATGGTAGATAACTTGCATTAAAAGGAAATACCATCAGAAAAAAATGAAAATTCTTAGTATTTCATAGAATTGGGATATTCGCACCCAATAGTAGAAAATTCACACCCAATTTTAAAATTCAAATAAGCCTATTTTTCGCGCCAAAGGTTGAAAACAAGATAGTAAATAAAATCTAAGATCTAGTCGGCACAAACAATTATATGTGTAAATATATTAATATAAAGGTAGTATTAAATAGATAAATATAGAGTTTAATGATGAAACGACCTTGATACGATTAGGAAAATCTTAGATGGTTAAATAAAAAAAATACACCTGAGAAATCTTAGAAATAATATGCAGAAGAAATCTGATGAAAAGACGAGGGTACCGAGTACACCACCAATCTTTTATTTTAGTCCACCTATAAGTCAAACCTTGACCGGTTCCTGTAATCAAGAACTCAAGAACAAGATCTCCTTCAGATTTGATTGATTCACACGAGGGAGTCAATACAAGAATCTGAAAGACTATGTCAACCAACCAAGTACGATACTTTAATTATAAATGATGACTCAAAAATAATGCGGAAGTAAAGTAAAGCACACACAAGATTTTGTTAACGAGGAAACTACGAACTCGTAAAAAAAAACCGGGACCTAGTCCAGTTTTGAATACTCTTAAGAATTAAGCCGCCAACACACCTACTCTCAGACTTCGGACTAGATGGAGCAGACAATATGACCCTAATACGACTATTAGTCACAAAGATTTCCCCTCAGTATTCCTACGCCTCCAACCACAGCAAGGTGGTCACGCACATGTACTCCCCTACGCAAACAGACGTCTGTTACTGTCTTACGCAAGAGTTGCCTCACAACCCGTCGCGAGGACTATCACTACCCGACCTCCAATCGGACGATTACAACCTTAGTGGACAACAACCAAATAGCAGCAGGTCAAATCGCTAGATGATATCCTTGGTAACTAACAGATATTTCACCGAAGTTGTTTTACACCAAGAGCGAGGATATTGAGTTTACTTAGGCAATAAACACCTCGAGATATCGATCAAGGTTTCAAAACCTAAACTCCTGAAAGAGCAACCTTGTCGTCCCATTTAGAATCAAGCAGAGTATGTTCTAATAGAGAAGGACCATAGAACAAACAAGATCACAAGGTTTGATAGACGTGATAGAACAGAACACAAGTACAATACAAAGAAAACTAGTAAACATAAACTAGTTTCCCGTAAGAGGTACTTTTAGACTTCTCGATCCCTAGAGAAGACTTTCACGCAATTCTAGACCAAGAGCAAAAGCTCAAAGGTAACTGAAAAGAAAAGCGACAAACACAAGCTTACAATTCTGAAGAAGAGATTGGCCGAGGGATAAAGTGAAAAAGAGGGGATATCGAGATACACCGCCAACTTTTTGTTTTCGTGAACCTAGTTGATTACGGTTGTTTGAACGATCTCACAAATCAATATTCAAACAACAACCTGAGTATAATTCAGAGAACTGAACCCTAACAAGAATGTGGTTCTTCTAGATCTCAACAGAGATGGATTCACTCAAAGGTTATGAATCAACAAACTTGCAATCACTTCAATTATATAGATCAGAGACAATATAATGCGGAAGGGAAAAGTAATGCAAGACACCAGAATTTTGTTAACGTGGAAACTGCAAACCTAGCAGAAAAACCCCGGGACCTCGTCTAGATGTGAACACCCTCAGTATTAACGGTATACAGACGCTAGCCTACTCTCAGACTTCGGACTAGAATGTATCGAGACTGAATTCACCCTACAAGCAATTCAGCTACCAATGTGCTCCTACATCTCTTGGCTCCCGCAGAAACCTACGTACTTGATTCCCCTAGCTGACGTCCTTTACAGGCCTAGGAGTTGCTCCAGTTCCCTTCGTGAAGACTAGCGCTACCCTGCCTCTAACAGGACGCCTAAAAGTATCCAAGTAATTAAACGAGAATACAATTGTGATTTCCTATAGAATTAAAGTCAAGGTTAATGGAAATTTGTTTTGTTGAATATGGCTTATTGATCTAGCCTAAACAACTTTCCCTCCTAACGCTTGACGAACTTAGTATTAAACCTAGTTTGTGAATATGCGTTAAGGAACTTCTAGGGTTTACGATACAAGATCTACCTTATGAAGTTTCTATCAAATCTTGGTCGTGGTAACATTGAAAATATTCAATCGACCCAAGATACAGGATCATGAATTTAATTTCCGACTTGTGCTTCACGATCCTCAAGTGAAGTCTTTCAATAGTCGTAGTCCAAAAGGACTTCGAGATGACGACCAACCTTTATGCAAGGATACACAGATGTGTAGAGGATTAAGATTGTATCTTGCAGAAGGTCATCTATTTATAGTGATCATCAAGGGAGGCTTTGCTCGAAAATTAAGCAACCTTGAGTAGGGCTCAAGCAAGTTCCGGAACGAGGAAAGTCCATAGCTTGAATACCCGTTCTCAATTTTCTTCTAACTTTGGACTAGGCCAATAGTTAAAGAGGACTCAACCTTGATTGAAGGTTTGCGACTTCTGGTCCAAATCATGTTTGAACATCGCTTGCGACTTCTGGTCCAAATAATTGTTTGAACATCGCTTGGATTAAGTAGTTGAATTCCATGGGCCAAGTAATGACAAGTCCGAGAACTAATCATGTCTAGACCGAAAACTTCAAGATATGAAAGTTGGAAGTTTTCTCATGGCTTATATGTACGCTCTCATGAACGCGTTCATAGAGCTGTGAATTGGATTTAGGAGATTTCAGGAGAAGTCTGCGAACTCGTATGTACGTGTTCATACAGACCCACTCCTTCTCAGGAGTGCCTTAAGCAACACATGTACGCGTTCATATACACGTTAACCGTTGAGGTCATTTCAAGAGACAATTCAACATACTCTACCTATACATAATATCACGGATGTGATAAATGCAAAGGCGAAGAATCCTAGAATACCTTCGGATCATATAAACAACATCATAGACTATTGATATGATAGAAATGGAAAATACGAAACATGGAAAGGAAAATCTTTCTAACCTTTAGCGAGGACGTTATGATTTACCAAGTAGTAAGCTTCGGTCTTCGTCTTCAGCGGTCTTCGTCTCGATTACCTAAAACTATCCTAGTCCGAGGTTGTAGAGTAAACTTATCAAGGATTGTGTTTTTGTCACCTAAACTTGACAACTGACTTGAGATAGCAATATCAGTGGGTTCAACCGAGCAATGCTCTAACATAAAGCTTTTAGGAGAGATACCACTCCTATTTATATTGACTAAAGTTTAGCTTTGAAATGAGGCAAACTTAATTTCGGAAATTCCACAAAGCACATTTACATAATAATTCTGAAATTCCCCATTTAGTCTCATAGCATTTAATGAGAACTAATACTCTAGCATTTTACATTTAAGAAAAATATATTCCACAAAGAAAATATATTTTCGAAACATGTTTAGCCAAGAGCAATCAAAGCAAATAATATCTTAAGGTATATTTGGATATTTCTTTTAATTCGAAATATAGCGCTTACCAAATATGCTCCCTGGGAAAGAGCTCAATTCGAAACGTGTCCTAATGTTTCGAAAATCTCCTTAGATATTATTACTTCTAAATGTCGTCACCAGCTTTAATAATGTCGACATTACTTCCTTGGTATTGCTGGGCTAACCAGACAAACCTAGGTGGAAGTGGGATCTGGTCCAACGTGGTTCAACATTCCGCATAAACCCATCATAACAGACGTGGACAAGCCTTGTGTGTTAAGCTTAAGTGAACACGTAGGTTCAAACATTCTAAATCACGCAAATAGATATACTATTGGAAGTACGGTGTGAGATTCCACGAGTAACTAGCAAAATGTTAAATCTCCTGAATTCTTGATTCCAATATAGATGTCACGTTAATGATATCCAAGAATTCAAATCAAAACATCAAATGAATAATCAAATGAATATTTGATCGAGTAGTAATCATACAAAGATATTAATCACGTACATTATTGATCAGAAATCATGTATCTACTTATTTGAAGCGACTAACCATATTTCTGATGATGACTCAATCTCACTTAGTTGTACATTGAAGATGAACGAATTCAAACTTCAAACCGAGAATATCAAACTCATTAATTCGTTGAAGCACAAATAAAAAAGGTAGAGTTTGAACTTCGAAGTTACGCATTCCGAGTCAACCATATTATGGTTTCGAAACGTACATCTGTTTTGGCAGAAACCAAATTAAGGTTTCGGAACCTAAAGTTCATTATATGACCAGAACCATATTAAGGTTCCCAAATCAAGTTTCCATATAGCGAAACCTAAAGCTTGGTTTCGAAATCTAGATTCTGTTTAACAAAACCTTGGTTAAGGTTTCGAAACAAGAAACACATATTAAATTCTCCACAAATGTTTGGTGTCATACTTGAGAGTCCATGTGGTCGAGAACCGTTTCAGCATCACACCTTTTTAGCCTCGACGCACAGGAATATATTTCCCGGTTCACATAAACCTTTAGGAAACCCCAGGGTCTTTTCGACCTTTTAGAAATCACATGGTCAAGACACATTGGCCTCGATTATCAAGTCACTGTAAGCAAACAAACATAGTTACGAATCTGTGTTATCTCATTGGTCACAATATTTAAGTTTCGGACCAATAACATATGAATACGAAAACCAGATTATGGTTTCGAAATCAACGTTTAGTTTTACCAAAACCTACATTGAGGTTTCGAACATTGAAAATTCATAAGTTGAGAACACAAATATGGTTTCGGAATCCAGAAGTGAGATATGGCATATAAGATGTTCATATACAGAATCAAATGAATGATTCAGAACTTCAGTATTCAGATCCAAACCATGACGTAGTATTCGAATCTCAGAACAACAGTATTTCGAGTCTACACAACATAAGTGTGGGTCACGATCTCTCTTACACTGGCTCATACAAGTATATGCAATCAATCCGACAGAGCCAGACTAGGTAAGAAGAGACACAATACTATGATGGATCAAATCTCGTAGTACTACCGAGATAACATCACATTGTTATATCCAACTCAAAAAGGTTTTAGGAAAAACATTTATATTAACTTAGAGACGGAGAAGAAAAGAAAGCTCTAAGCAATATGGAACGTCATAACTACAGCATAAATACTGCAAGCGGTAAAGTGGAGTTATCTTAAGACACACTGATCACAAGTGATCAAGTCATAACGTAAAGCTCAAG
>JAJJMA010100697.1:0-10172 GCA_023529015.1 Papaver nudicaule
CATAACGCAGTTTAGTTTGAAGAGATGAAATAGGATTTAATTACATATTCAAATTAACATGACCTAGTCGACTGTATTTTGGAATTATTAAAATTGAAAAAAAATGTAGTGACTGAATTCGCATGAGTTAATGGTGGTGGTACATTGATTCGTTTGTATATGCGATTAATGGCGGAGAAAATTAAGGGATCGGAAGTTTTCCTTAGAACAAGAAGAAAATGAATCTGATGAGAAATTTTATTCTAAATAAGAGAAAGAGAGAGAGAGTGGGTGAGTAAGAATAAATAATGTATTATTCTGAGTTTTGAAGAGAGAGAGTAAGTTAGATTGGATACCGTATTAATGAAATTTTTGTTTATTTTGGGAAAAGACGAGGGTGTATTAGGTAGTTTACGATAAAGTTATTTATTCTTCGGTATATGCCTTTTTGGCTGAGTCAGATAACTGGCGGTGGATGCAAATTAGCTATTTTATTTCGGGGGTTTTACAAAATCCTCCTGCATTAAATATTCACAACAATTAGTATATTATGGGATAAATTAGTAGTAACAGGTTTGTTAGCTCTTAACCACTTCAAGATAGAGATCCAATGAAAATGAGAACACCATAATCTTGTTAACACGTTGAGATTCGTTAGATGAGCCACATAAGATATTCTCGTGATAAGGATCAAGTCCAACTAAGAGATAAGGAGTTATATGTTAAACCCGCGTAATTATCCCTAAGATAACCACATGACGGTTCGCGAACCGACTGAACTTGGAATCCATGCCAAATACATCGAATCTGATGTTCACGTACATATACGTGTATATATTCTTTTTTGGAACACAAAAGGAAAATCTGTAGCTCTTGTAGAACCAGTTCGCGAACCTGCCTGCTTCCAAACTAGGGTTTAACTGGATCCACTGGAAAGTAGTTGGGCTGGGCCAATTTCCGTACTTAAACTTGTATACGTCCTCAGCTATAATCCATGACTATGCTCTTAGAGTTATTACTTAGATTCATTAATTCTCCTACATGTGATTTGCAAGCAAATCATTGCAATGGAAAGTGTGTTGAATCTGTTTCATGTATCTTGTAACTTAGTTCACCGGGAAAGTATATTAACATAACTCATGGCGGTGCAGACAAGATGACATTCTCAATCGCTATGATATCTCTACTAAAGTAACGAACTATTTCGAAAGTTAGAATAAGTAGAAAAAAAATCCATATAATGTCACAACTCCTGCTAACCTTTTGTCGATGATTAAAATATATGATGTCTTCTTGGTAATCTCTGTCTTTGTCTTTAAAGTCTCTATTACTTTGTCTATATCTCAATTCTGAAATCTAAACTCTAGTAGGCTAAATCAAGAAATGTGTCTTGACATCTAAACTTGACAACTAGCTTGACATACCAACGACAGTAGGTCTGACCGAGCAATGCTCTAAAATCTCCCCCTTTGTCAATTTTAGTGACAAAACCAATATTGCATACGGATCTAAAAATAAAACAATAAAGTTATATTCCAGATGTAACTTGATTTCTTGAATTCTTCAACGTCTCATTTGAGTCTTGATCATTCTTTTAACTCCAGTTGTAAAATCTGTAAATAACACCTATAACATATCAAACAAGTTCGAGTTTACATGGGTAATCTAAATTAACCCAGATGTAGTTTATGCAAAGAGTAGTAACCAGGGAAACTTTAAAATTCGTGTATCAAAACTTTAAAGTGATTCTACTCATCTTAATATGAAGATTCCCCTTAATCTTTATATCTCTTTTTGCCAGATTTGACGTTGACACCCAATATTTACTCCCCCTTATTTGATACTTTGAAAGAGTACATAAGTAAGCAATACAGTGTTTTGCCCCTATGGTTGTGAGCCACAAGAACAAGGAACCATATGTATTCTCCCCCTATTTGTCACAAAAATATGAAAAACAAGTTGAGACTCGAGTTTCAAGCCTATAGAGATAGTCAAGACAAGGATATTCTTGCATACCAAGTTTAAGATGACATAACTAAGAAATCAGAACGAAGATCTCGAAGTTGATTCATCTTTGGAGAAATATGGATACAACTTTCTCCTAAGTTCCACATCCACGCTCCCCACAATGATTTGTAATTAACGCAAGTTCATTTAAGATCTCTCCCCCGTGTGATGTTATTCGGTAAAGAATAACATTATATGCCATTACAAGTAAAGACATAAACAAAGCATAATTAGACAAACAAATTAAAAGTAATATGTACCCAATTTTTTTGTTGATTTTCCCTTTTCGTAACCAATTTCAGAAAAGAGTAGGTGTCCTTTCTTTTTACAGAAACTACATGATTTCTCATGTTTACCTTCATTAGAACTCTTTTTGTGGGTACTGTTATCATCAGAATGATGAGGGGAATTAGTCACCTTGTCAGAGGTGCTTGAAGATGTCACCTTCGTTCCAACAGTTTTACCACGACGAGTTCTTGTTTTTCTCGACTGATTGTTTTTGGGTTTTTCAGAGGTTGATTTGAGCCGATCAATTTTTCCCGTTAACTCTTCAATTTTTTCATGAGCAATCATGAGTTCAGATTTTTCAGATTCTGAACTGGTGGGGTTTTGAGGATTACCACTTTTCAGTGTAAGGTCAGACGTACTCCCTCCGTCCCTCTAAAAAAGGCGGAGTTGTAAATTTTGGTTAGTCCCATTAAATAGGCGGAGCTCCAATTTCAATATGGGTTTTTCCAAAAATTACCCTTATTTATTAGCATAGTTATTAACACAACTAATTTTATGTTTCTATTATTGGGAATAGAACAAAGGCTAAAACAGGAAAGTGTATGGATATTTATAAAATCAAAAAAGTTTCTTATTCTAAGAGAAACTTACTTCTCCGTCTATTTTAGAGGGACGGAGGGAGTATGACTTTTCCCCTTTAGTAGTGAGATCTCAGTGGTTAGGGACATAACCAAGGATTCTTGTTCATTGACTTTATCCAAAAGGGAATTAACCTTGGCTTTTAGTCGTGAGATTTCAGAAGACTGAAATTTCATGAACTTAATGAGTCAACTACTTTCCTTAGCTGCACCTCTTTCAAGATCTGAGTCAGAGTCATCTGACAGAATGAAAGAGTAAGGATTATTACTCAAATTGACAACCTCGGTTGGTTGTTCTCCACAAGATGGTGTTGAACCAGTTGTGTATGAGTGTGCTGGAGTAGTTTCCTCTGGGGTAGGATTAGTACTAGGGTCCATAGCTCACAAGCCGCGATAAACACAGACAATTACGTCTTTTATGTGTTCACCAGCTCTGATACCAATTGAAAAGGCAGGGGTACCGAAATACAACCAACTTTTCGTTTGGGCTCGTGAGAGTTATGGTCAGATCTGGACGATCTCAAAAATCAATATCTAGATCCGTTAACCTGAGTTTGGATCTTAAAGGATCAGTCCAACGCAAGACAGAGTCTTGGAAATCCAAGGGATGGATTGAGGACAACGATCAGGTTTATTAATAACGTACTTCTTGTGTTTGTTTTAATTATATAATCAGAGAATATAATGCGGAAAGTAAAGCACACAAGACACCAGAGATTTTTTTAACGAGGAAACTACGACCTGTAGAAAAACCTCGGACCTCGTCCAGATTGAACACCGCACAATACAAACTGCCTACAAACACTAACCTACTATAAGACTTCGGTCTGGGATGCAGCAAAGACCAATTCCAACCCTCCAAGCGAACTGGCTACTGTCGCACTCCTTACGTCTCTAGATCCCCCACAGATCGTCACGCACTTGATTCCCCTAGCTGACGTCCTTTACAGGCCTAGGAGTTGCTTTAACCGTTGTTAAAGGCTTATGTCAACAATTCCGGCTTTGCAACCTCAATTATCGACTGTATGTTTGAACTGTCCTCTATCAGTTTGACATACACAAAGTGACTTCCTTCGAATTGCTCCAGGTCATACAAAAATCTACTTACAAGCGGGGTCTGACAAGTAAACCGAGTAAACTATGCCCAACTTGTCTCTACCTCAGTTGTAAAAGAAGAATCACTTAAGAAACTTATACAACTGGAGCTAACTAGGTCTTACAACACCGAGTGCAGCCGTGTGTTGCTTCCTTTAGAAACCCTGTGTGTAACGTATCAGTTCTTAAATGGCCTTATATCAGAAGCGAAGGACCGTAGAATAGACAAGAACGTGATCAGGTTACCAAGGTTACATGTTACTCCGATTTCAACCACTAAGGTCTCAATCTCCTACCCGTGCTTCCCAACTCTCAAGAGAAGTCTTTATAGTCGTAAGTAAAATCCCAAGAGAAATTGCTATCTAATAGAGGATGACTATACCACAACAAGCGTTCACCGAAGTGAAAAGAGTTATACGATCACTTCCACAAAGGACCTTCACGTATGCTTGATGCTTGCGGTATATAGCACTCAATAAGATAGGTTGCTTTGGAATAATGCAACTAATTACTTGTCCCACAAGTTTTGGAAACCCTAAACTTGCAAACCAAGTAAAAGAGATTTATCTCAATTGGAAATCATTAATCATTTATCTGCCAAGTGTTTTGTTAGCTCAAAAACACTTCTAGATAGAGATCCAACAGACCAGAGATAATCTTTATCTTATTGACACATTGAGAATCGTTAGATGAACCACATAATATATTTTCGTGATAATCCAAGTCCAACTAAGAGATAAAGGAGTTCATAGTTTAACCCGAGTGAAAATCCCAAAGAATATTCACTTGGGACGGTTCGCAAACCGTCCATCTGAATCACAGCCAAAAGTATCGATTTTGGGTTCACGTTAGGTACGCGTACAAAATGACACTTTGGAACTCAGGAGAATTTCCGAGTTTCTGTTCACGTACAGTTCGGGAACCGTCCGCCATTCAGATTAGGGTTTAACTGGACCCGCTGGAAGTTCTGGGCTCAACCAGTACTTAGACGTGTTAGACGTCCTCAGCTGTAATCCACTGGACTCTTGCTCAAGAGTACTCCTTTAGATTCACCCATATCCAACAAGTGATTTGCAAGCAAACCATTGCAATGGACAAATGGTATCGAATCTATCTCATGCATTCTTGTAATCTTAGTATTTGCGGGAACAAATACCAACATAACATATGGTCATGTAGACAAGAACACGATCTCAATCGCTATTAATATCACTACTAAAGTAGCCGACTATTTCGAAAGATAGAGAAAGTAGAATAGAAGAATTTCCATAAAAGTCATAACTCCTACTAACCTTTTGTCGATGAAGAATAATTGATGTCTTCTTTGTCTTCGTCTTCAAGGTCTCTAATACTTGGTCTATATCCCAATTCCGAAATCTAAACTCTAGTATGCTAATCAAGAATTGTGTTTTGACACCTAAAACTGACAACCGGCTTGATATACCAACGCTAGTGGGTTTGATCGGAAACTGCCCTAACAATTTGTATGTTTCTTCATATCTTAAGGCCTGTTTTGGATTATTGAAACTATCCACTAAAAATCAGTTTGTTTGCAGGCCGCCGTCGAACTATAAATGCGTCTCCATGCATGCTCAAATCTACCTGCACCGTTACAGAATGCTAATTAAAGTTTTGCGATTTATAGATCGCCCAGTAAGCATAAGGTTTAGGGACAGTGCGACATAAAAAAGAAAAAAAAATTATGCACAAATTAATAGAGCTTGGTAGTTGGTAACAGCTAACGGTGAAATTTAGCAATTAGATATAGATATGATCTTTTTGCACGTTTACAAAATGAAGTACCCAATTTCTTTTTTTATTGGACAAGCAAGTAGCAAGGGCTAATCGTAAGTCCCCCTGGGCCGCAGGCACACGAGGGGCTCAGCCCTAATCTATATCAAGTAGGTGAACAAATGTTAAAGTCTCTAGGCGCCGAAGGCGCACGAAAGGTTGAGGCCAGGCCGAAGGCCTCGGCGATACCCTAGTAACATACCAAACTCATTAATAGGATCAGATGGATCAGATCCTAAGAGTTACTGGCATAAAAATGAAAACAACAGCAGATCGTACATGACATTTTTGTGGATCAACACACAACCCCATAATACGGCAAGTTATGAACAACGTAATGACTATTGAGAAAAATTACTGATTATTTAGAGACACTGCAACACACTTACATATATGTACTTGAGAAAGTAGTTGTTAGAAACTGAATGTCATCCACAAATTAACAAACTATCAGGTAAAATGAAGCAAGTATACAGAAAGTTAGTCTCAATCACTGATACTCATTTCTGGACATCTCCTTAACCATACAAAGTTAAACGTTTTAGTGCCAAATGCATCTAATTTAAAGAAAGGAAAATCAATTCATACAAAAATAAATTGAAGTAAGAGATTGAACCCAAGTTGTGCATGTATTAGTTGCATCAAAATCCATATTGACGTCTCCTAACATCAGCAACCGATTTCCACGATGATGTCTGCACAAATCAAAGCAAATTAAGAGTAAAACATAAAGCCACGAAAGTATTAAATAAGCCACAATTATTAATAACCAAGGAAGTTCTCATAAAATAGAACTTACTATGAATTTAACGGAGATTGTGAAATCAGAAATTAATGGCGAGAGAGAAAGACAAACACGAAAATTCATCTAAGCAATCAACAAACATATGATGGAATACGTGTAATACAATAAAATCCAAATACGGTTCTCTATTGCAATTCTTCGTACGATCACGACATTGATACGGTCTGCTTCGACAGGTCTAGAACACCCTCTTTGTGCCATATTTGTGTCTAAAGTCAGAACAAAGTAAGCCAAGCCGAGTTGTGGAAGAAAAAAATAATTACCAACAAATTTGAAAAACACAAAAACCCTAAAGATCATGGGAAAAATGGAGAACAAAGAACTTACAATTTCTTTGCAAACACCTTATATCAGTAGGGATAAAAGGAAAGTGTCTTGCAAGGAGAGGTTATTTTGGATGTGTTAAACGCAATCGGTGAGGACATACCGAGATGAAGAAATAAAGAAAGAAAACTGAATAACTTCGGTTTTTTATGAAACTGCCGCAGGGACCGAGTTTTGACACGTTTTGGATTAAACTCCCCACTAATAGAATTGAATAAACGACTGGATTTGTCCCAAAGTCAAAGGACGGTGGATGATGTAGGTAGGCAACTGTGTTTTAGTATATTGACTAGGGTATGACCCGTGCCATAACGACACGGGTTTTTGGTTGTTGTTGTTACTGTTATACGTGATTCTTTGAACTTGCTTCTTTTTTTGGGCTATTATTTTTCTGGATTTTTTTACTTTCTATTTTACCTAATATTCAACGATGAGGAAAAATTAAATTGTATAACCCATCGATGTCAAATTTGATTGTAATCTACAATGCGTCAATCGTCTTAGTCAATAATTAGCTCCAGATCAACTTATTATTACGACGATAGATAAAAATATGAAACTCCACCAACCAAGCATAAATTGGTTGTCTATCCACAGCCAATGCATTTATATATAATTAGGGATGTTGTAGTCTTATTAAATCATTCTGTTGGTGTTTGTAATTCATGACTATGTCTTTAAAAGTAGTCAAAGGTACTTGGGCCAGAGTCACAATCAATGGGTTCCTTCCCAACTTGCGATGACATTTTGGGGTGGCTGTACGAATCTGCGCAGTCCAAATGATACATTGAGTACTGACACAATCTAACATGGATAAAGCAACAGAAGATAAACAATATCTAAAAGTAACAAACATACAAACTGAGAAGCGGAATTCCGGCGGAAATAATAAGAATACAACTGGAATTACAGATGCAATTCAAAGTCAGATACAGCAAACCAAGAGGTTTTAAAAATGAAGTTACGACTATCAGAGGCAAACTAAATAAATCAACTGAAGGGTGAAACTAATTAGAATACAACTGGAATTACAGATGCAATTCCAGTTGAAACAAAAACATTAGGTAGAACATGAAACAAAAGTAAACAAAATGCAACAAAAACAACATCCATGTGAAGTTACGAACTACGAAGCATAATAGTTGCCTACATCAAAATGCAACATGCAACATGCAACTGGTAACTATTCAAGAAATGCATATATAATACTTGCATTTCTTGCAACTGGTAACACTATTTCACAGTGCCTAAGCTGAGGCATCAAACATTCACCAATCACCAATCATTGTATTAAATATTTTTACCATTGTAAAGATTTTTAATTTTCAATTTTCTTTAAGTTTTTGAAATTCATTTTGCTCCTTTAGTCTCGCGGTTTGGTGGAATTAAGTCGATGGTCAGCCGAAACTACTAAAGGTCCACCCAAACTCTAGTTAGTCGCCATTGAAGGTCCACCAAAAATTTGAGTATTTTTGGAGGTCATTCTAAGTATTTTTTTCAATGTTGAAGTGGTAATCACCCTCATTGAAAGAAATATGCCATAAATTTGATTCTCCATAAATGAAATCTGCATAAATTCCAAAATTTGTAAAGAGTTTTTTTCACCTTAATTTATTTAATTTTAACGAAATTGTAACACCTTGCAATAAATGAATAAATTATTTTTGACAGTCTAATATTGGAACCTTTATAATGCTGACATTTTAAGTTTTGGCTCGTATCTGTTAATCTATTTTCACTAATTTGGGCTAATTTTACGCCTGCCGTTTTCTTAATTACGCCCACAGTAATCATGCATTTGCCGGTCAACGTCATTTCCCTCGGGGTTTTTTTCCCTACCTGCTTGGCTTCGAAGATTTTCCAAGGATGGTGAGACGTGGAATATAAAAGGTATGTTAAGGTCGACTTATTATATACTGAAGCTGCTGACAGGCCTTGAATACGCGGTTTATGATGGTCGTTAAATATTTGACTGTTTATGGAAATCAAAAGAATGAAGAATCATAGCAATTTATGGCATGCACTGGAGTTAGAGATTGGGTATTAGCTAATGGGTATCATGTATATTTTAGACTGTTATCATGGTGTTGTAACAGTCATTGTTAATGCTAGAAGAAGCTATGACCTGATCAAAGAGGAAGATAAAAAAAATTGAACAACGTTTTCAGGGAAATGAAACTAACTTTATTAAAACGAACACAGCAAATTCAAGTGAAATAAAACCAACGTTTGGTTCCTTAGAGCAAACGCAGTGTTGCCTTGGTGCCATAACACCAAATTAGGTATAGCCCATTGGCAATCATACTCTCGCCATAACACTAAACCCATAATCACCTGATTTTCACACCAAATATAGCGTAGCAAATGGGTTTGGTGTGGAGATGGTGGGACGTGATTAATAATCACGTGAATCACAAAACGCAAACAAATTTAACGTGTAAGTACGAACGTGAATCTAAACAACGTGAGGAGATAATACGTGAAAGAAAATCACGTCCAGGTGTAACGTGATTTTAATTAACGTTTTAGAAACGTTATTTTTAATCACGCTCACAGGACAAACGTGATTAAAAAGTATGCGAACATTTCGCGTTGAACTAATTTGAAACTTAACGTGATTTGGTTTCACGTTTTCACACTGAATGTGATTTGGTTTCACGTTTTATTAGTTAACGTGATTTTAAGTAAACGTGATTTTATTTCACGCATATGGTTACGCGAATTTAGTTGTCGTTTAATTTTTCAACGTGATATACAATCACGTCTTAGGATTTATCCGAATTTAGATCGGCACCAATCATGTACACCCATTTATAGGCACCAAGGCATTGAAAGCAGCCGTTTTCTTCTACAAAGGTTTTTATTGCAAACATCAATAACACAGAATAGTTACCTAGTTACCTATAAGTTCCCATCTTTTCCTCCTGAAATTAAATTTCCAAATACTTTTCCTCCATCGATCCCAGAATTGCAGATGCCAGAGAACGGAGGCCGGTTCAGTGAAATTCAACGGAGGTTGGTTCCTCTTCTGAATGAAATTCAATGGGGTCCATAGAAACCATGTCTTCATTCTATAAACAGATTTTTGTAATGGTTCATGGATACCTGAACTTCGTACTCACTAAGAGCCTAATTTTGCCAGCAAAAAATTCCCCATCATGACAGTAAATGTAGCAAGTGTCAAAGCTTTGTCATTGTGTCGAGAATTAGCAATTCCCATAAGAAATCCTAGGACACCACTTCGAAAACGTTAGACATGATTAAACTAATACTCTGCTACTGCTACCTTGCTAAAGTCAATAGAA
>JAJJMA010100706.1:0-11485 GCA_023529015.1 Papaver nudicaule
AAATATTCCTCCAACTTTTTAACATCTCAGCAGACTCATCCCACTATTCTAATAGTTTCCCCGATAGCCTTAATTAACCCGGCTATTTTAAGGGCGAGGCCTTTTTTAATAGGGGCAAGGGCTAAACCAAAATAGGGTTATAATGAAGTAATCTCAAAAACCCCTTATACACCATAATTAGGATTAGAGATTGTAATTAGGATTAGCAAATTAAATTATTGATTATCAAAAATATTAGGATAAATTAGAAAATCATCCTAAGATTAGATAGTTAGCCATTATCACCACCACCACCTCCATTATCACCAACACCATCTCCATTTGCACCACCACCGCCGTCTCAAATTCCACCACCATCACCACCATTTTGTGTTTTCAAAAAGGTTCAAACCTGATCCTCAAAGCTCAAAAAAAATTATGGGAAGACTTATTTGAATGTTAAATTCGCCGAAAATCAACTCAACCCAATTGGTTCAAACCTAGAATCGTCAAAGAAAGTACAAAAAACTATGACGATTTGATGAATCGTCAAGGAAATTTGATGATCCATGACGACCCTGCGTGTAGTGATGTACACAGAGTAGAACAATCGTCATGGTTTTTACAGTACCATGACGATTTATGTTTATGAAGTGGCTCCAAAACGCTGTGAAATCGTCAGACTATGTAATATAAGCTTGACGATTTTTCTTTGAGCAAAATCACCCCTCTACCAAAAAAACAAGTTAAATCGTCACACTATATAATAAAATCTTGACGATTTGGCTTTGAGAAAAGTCACCTCTCTGCCAAAGAAGTTAAATCGTAATGGATTTTGCATAACTTACATGACGCCTAAATTTTATTATGCAAAAATCGTCATGGTTTACAACATGACCATGACGAGTGTAGGTGTATTAAAAGCTCCATGAAAACTGGTTGTCAGAGTCGTCGAGGTTTCAACATAAACCATGACGAATTGCTGGATTTTTTTTTAGCTTCCAAACAGTTTAAACATGTAAACTAACACAAATGAATCAAACAAAGTACGATTTACCAAATCCTATCATATAAATTGAAAAAAAAAACCTTAAAAAAAAAAAAAACCATTGTAAACCTAGGAAACGAAAAATGGACCGAACACACCAAACCGACATAATATTCTTTCACCTACTAAACCAAAGTGTGAAACGAAAAAAACTAAACCATATCAGTGTTGCTCCCATCGCCTTCACCTTCACCTTCACCACGGCCACGGCCACGACCAAGACCACGACCTCCCGTCTCTTGAGTGTCACTGGTTTCAACATGACTCCTCTTCGAGGTGCGTCGTAATTCCTCGAACATGTGCTCCGCCTCAGGCACAAGGATGTGCCTAACGTGTTGAGCATGCTGGTTCAGTTCAGCTTCGGTCAACACCTTTCCTTTATCCGATCTCAAACACAACCAGTTGAGGACATCTTTCAACCGCTCCTTCTATTATCATAAAAAACAAATACATGAGTTAGATATTTGAGTAATCTAAGTGTCAATCTTAAACAACTCAATTGCAAAATATATACTTACGCATAACTTGTACAACGAAGAATCATCATGAACGGTATTACGCCCACGTCCACCACGGCCACGAGGGAGACTGACTTCCCCTTCCCCGCGTATCACTCTGGCATGCGTGAATGCAAGGTACCATTTCAGGTATGCTTTTGTGCTTTCATGTCCAAGCACCTCCGGATCCCATAAAAGAGATTCGTCTATCAAATTATCCATTCGTTCGTTCCAATGTTTGTTCAAGAGCTTTGGTTTGTAAACTACGTTAATACGCCCAATATCAACACCTGATTTTTCAGGATCCACTTTGAATTTCCCATCACCTTTTTTGTCAATTGGACGATCTTGAATATTCCCGACTTGCCTCATTATTCTGCTCGGATCGTACATTGTATGCCCAAGGGGGTGCTACAAAGGACCGTTGTACATACAAGTTTGTTCTCTTGGTGGCATCTTTCCCTTAGTCCTATCCTCCTTGTAGGGGTCAAAAACCACCTCTTGTGCCTCCATGGTGTCCAATCTATGGTGAACAAAAAGGTACCAATTCTTCTTACCCTTCAGCTGATCCCCCGTGAAGATGTACCTCTTGCCTCTTGGTTGATCTGGTTCTCATTGGTCTTTCTTTTCCAGATCAATCCACCTATCATTTCCTGCCATCAGTTTCGGAAAGTGTTCATATATCCACACCTGTGAAGAACATCAACTACACATAAACAACAGTCCATATATATATAGGTACGAACTTAAACCACAAAAATCCATATATTACCTGCAGCAGAGACTTGTTGCAATTGAATTGAGCAGTTTTATGACGGGACACCTTTCTCAGCGTCGTACGTGTTCACATGGACACTATGGTTGTTCCCCACGAGTACTCGTTCACCTCATCCAAGGGATGTAATAGCTGGAGGAAGTTGGCGTTCACCCTGTTACCGGCAGACGAAGGGAATACACAAACAACGAGGACATATAAGAGATAAGCCGCAGCAGCAGCCCTTACTTTATGATCTTCCAGTCCAGCATACTCTTCTTTTTTCTTGGTCCCCGAATACTCTCTCAACCTTACCAGATTGAACTCCCTCTTCGGTTTGCCATATTTGTCAAGCATATACCATGAGTTCGTCTCATTCTGACTCCACCCAAACAACTCTTCGCACAATTCAACAAGTTTCTGAAAAGTGAGTTGCTTTTCGTAGCCTTCATTGGTTGATTTCCCATCAATTTTGACCTTGAAAGTATGATGAGCATCTTCAGGAGTGAGACTCATCTCCCCTAACCCAAAATACATGGTGTCTGTCTCCGCATAATACCTCTCACAGAATGTTGATACTGTCTCGCTATCATAGTTGATAACAGAGTTGTCCACGATTGGCCTCAGACCGGAGTTGTCAACAATCTCTAACAACCTTTCACATTCATCTTCAAGCTTCCACTTCGACATATTGTGGTACGTTGTTTGATGCCTCAATAGTCTAGTGGCATTCGAATGATCCTGCGAGATAGAAATTTATTAATAACAATCAAACGATTAGATAAACGTATCTTATAAAGGACGAGTATATTACCATATTAGCGTAGACTGTTTGAGCCCAAGAGGTTTTATATCCGAAAAGAACCTCTCCACCATCAGCTGGTACCCCGTAAGGTCCGTGTTGTTTTGGTAGCATCAGAATCTCATCGGGAATGTGTGATTCCTTCGCTTTTAGCTTTCTTTTTACCTTGGGGTTGGTCTTCACCTTGGGGTTGGTCTTCACATTGGGGTTCGTCATCGCCATCACTTTCCTCATCATCATCATCATCATTAGTTTCCTCCTCATCATCATCATCACTTTGGGGTCCGTCATTAGGTTATACCCTACCAGTTCCGTATTTATCAAATTGCATTTGGAGCACGTCCTCAGGAATATCATCTTCAGCCCTCGGAACATTACCATTACCATCATCATCGAACTCCATAGGAGTAGGAACTGCATCAGGGTTTGGCTCACGGATTATCATGGGTCGTTGTCTGGTAGTATGAAGACTTGGTTCTGAACCCTCGGGTGGCATTATCTTTTTCCCCTTTTGATCTTCTCTAACCTTAATACATACACAAAACATAAATTAACAAGTAAAACTGACACATAAATCGTCATGGAAACAAAACATTATAAGACGATTTATATCAGAACATAAAAGTCGTCAAGGAATTCGATGAATATACGACGATTCGTTGCAGCACCACCCTAAATCTTCAAATTAAAGCATTACGATTTTTTCATAAAACTGGACAGAAGCAAAGTTTTTCTAGGTCCAAACTCGTCATGATTTGGGACAATATTAAGACGATTTTGCAGAAACTCGTTAAGGAAATGTATTATTACCTGGCGATTCTAGGCATGCAAAACTAGAAAATTTAATCTGAAAGTGACTAACTCGTCAAGGAATTATGGAAAACCACGACGATTGTTCTTAATTTTTTTTTCTGAAACTCCAAAATCGTCATGCAATGTTTTAGAACTGTGACGAGTTTTCATGCTGTAAATTCAATTGGCGGTTTCTAACCTATCAAATCAGTTCAAGATACATTCAAAACAATTGCAAAGGTGATTGGAGTAACTTACTTCTGCATTTGCGCCAATGATTCATCCATTTCTCCCTCCAGTTGTTCTTCGTCTTCTTCACGGGGTTTATCCTTATTAGAGTTTGATTTTTTCTCTCCTTTCCTCCTCTTGTAAATAATTGTTGAATCATCTCCTTCTCCGTCGCTAGCCATGCATTTAATTCGAATTCGAGAGTAGAAGGATTTTTTTGAGAAAGAAAAAGAATGAGTTTGATTTTTATTTTTATTTTATTTTTTGTATGAGAAGTTACGAAGAAGGTGTGGGAAGTTAATGGAGGAGTAGGGGGAGTGGGAGTATAATTTTGTAACTGAAATTTTAGAGGGAGAATTAGTGGGTAGATAATTAATGGTTAATTATAATTTGTAACTGATTAGGATAAATTAATTGTAATTAGTCACCCCTTATAAACTGGGATGGGATATTTGAAGCAGCCCTCGTCCTTATTAAAAAAAAAAAATCACCCTTAAAATAGCGAGGTTAATTAAATGAGAAGGAGCCATGAATAAAGAGAAAAAAATAAATAAGGAGACTTTGAAGAACAGTTTTAACTAAAGTTAACTTACTCCCTTTAGATAAAGTACTGTTTCTTTTCCAGGACGCCAGTCTCGAATTGCAGATTTCCAAGATCTTATCCCACTTCGCAGTCGAGTTAGTTTATTATCCTACAGGCATACCCAGGTAGGAAGTTGCTACAAGAGCAACTAAGAATTTCTGCTAAACCTTTCGAGGTCTTCCACGTCATCAACCTCAAAGAGACTGCTTTTAGAAAATTAGTCCTCAAACCGGAAGCACGATATAGATGTGAGTGTAGAAAATGCTTTCTACAAATAAAAGCATCCTAGAGGTGAGGCTGCGTAAGAAGACTATCAGTGAGAAGTACAGAATCATCAACATAAGTTTTAGGTTTATCGCCAAACATAGGAGATCAGCGGGTGGGACGCCAAGGATCACATCATCGGATATCGTGAGAAGAATGGAAAGGTGAAGTGTGGTCAGCGGATGAAGGATACGTCACCGACAGGAAGCTGAGAAGTAGTTAGGCATTTATGAGAAGATCAGAGCGGTCAGGTTGTCAGAGTTGACTTGTTGACTCAGTGGGATCCGCGTCAGCAATCCTTATCCGGTAGAAGGCTAGTTCGCTGAAGTTAGAGGAATAGAAACTAAGGTCGCCAACCATGCTTGCCGGCGGTAGAGGACAAATAATTATTGATTGTAGGAGTGCATTCGCTATGTGGCGCCAAGCTAAAGCTGTTGTAACTTAGCCTCACCTAGGAGAAGATACACCATAAAAGAATTCTAGCATAGGATTCCCTTTGAGGGTAGTTTAATAAACTCGTCAAGTAGGTCTCATATAAAAAGCAATGTAACCCTAAAAGTAAGGGATGGTCTCTACTACTTTCTCTCTCTACCCCCATCTCCTTCTCTACTACTCTCCTTTACTCAAGAACATGAAGAACACTTCAAGTTCTCATGGAAATCCATGTAATAATATCCCCACAAATCACTAATAAAATCCTTGTGTTTATATGTATCATATGTATGTTAGATTGGGTGTATTGGTAAAATCTACCCTTTGGGGATTTTACCAATTACATTTTGGCGCTAGAAGAGGTTTGAATCATGTGTTAGAATCTCAAGAATGAAGAAACAACAATTTCGGCAACAAATCTCAGCAAATCCGAAGAAATTGGTAGTATTCAGCAGTCTCAGGGGTACTTTGGTCCACAAAAGGAAATTTTCAAACAACAAATGTCGTCTGAAGTTCAGATCCAAAGAAAGATCCACTGAAGATGAACCCAGAACCCATAAAATATCTGCAAGTATAGGCGAGATTTGGCAACTCCATCATTAACAAAGCATCGTCGTCATAGCATCAGCAAGTTTCAGACACTAAAAAGGGTCGCCTCCGGCACAAATAGAGAAAGAAAGAAAGTCGCTGCAAAAGAACTTCTCAATGAAATGAAATCAAGCTAGTCTCCATCAGCAATCGGCCGAAAACAAATCTTCTTCTTTTTTTTTTCTTCTATTTTGTTTTCAGTATTTAGATTTGTCGTTCTAAAACAGGAATTTCGAGAAAGGATTTCATTAACTAGGGCTTGTTCTCAAGCAAAGTTTAGATTTTTCTTTAAAACTAGTAATCCAAAATGATTTTCAATTGTGGATTTGCAATCAGTAGTCGTCATTCTTCAAACCCGTTTAAGCTTTTTGATTTTGAACGGATTTGGGGATTTTTCTTCAGAACCCGACAGCTTTCTCTCCTTGATTACTCACTGATTGAGTTTACTGCTTGCAGCTATGTGTGAAGAGGGACTTTTTCATAAGTAAAGCCGACTGATTACCTGGACCTACTTTCTCGTCGCGCTACTAATCGAAGAACAGTGAGATTGTCTCGCTCTGCATAGTCTCGCCAAAGAGAAGTATGTTAAGGGATGGAGATTGGAGAATGTAAAGTTGCTGTAGTTGAATGAGAGAATTGATAAAGTTTTAGAACTGTGCGTGTATGTGTGATGTTGTGGTTGAATGTTATAGGGATGCTGCCATTTGAAAGAGGTGTAAATGGGATGTTGTTGTTGTGTGGGTTGAATCTGTGAATGGGTCTGAATGCAATGAATTGGAGATGGTTGCTATGGATTCTTGTATTATGAATGTGTGTGGATGAATGTGTATGCAGGGGAACAACTATTGAGTTTAGAAAAAATATCAACTGAACTGGTTAAAGCTCAGCAGCTAATTTGCATTCGAGGCTTTTGATGGAATACCTGAACCAACTGTGGAGAACAATGGAAGAAGTTGAGTTGCTGTGATTGGTTCCAGTTGAAGGAGAATGAAGAATCATAGAAGGGGTTGCTGTTAGAATCAAAATTTGGAGGTCAGAAGATTGGTGGTGCAAAAAGATTCAGTTGCGGTTCAGCTGCTAGCAAGCAGTGATTACAGATGGTTTTGAGGTTGACATTAGTTTAATGTGTTGGAGGATAAGGAGAGTTTGAGCTGTGGAGGAGTATGGCAACAGCAAAACAAGAGTTAAAAGAAGTTGTGTGGTTATGCAAGGCTGTGAGTGATGAATGAATGGCTGTGTTTGACTTAATGTGATGTTGTTTGAGTGAGACAGAGTTCTATAAAGGGCGTACAACACAGAGGAGAGATTTCTGAACCTTATACCATTAGTGTCTATAAATTTTCTTGCTAGAATAATTAATTTAGCACAAGGACTTGATAGTTTTGTTTGTCGTCATTCGGAAACATCTCTTTACCACATCTCTTTAGCGGTACTTAATAAGCTATACGGCGAAACATGAACGGGAACCCGGAAAACACTGAACTTTGGCTCCAAGCACTGGAATACTTCTTCCGCCGACTCAAACAAAATGATAAGCATTTCCTACCATTTAAATTTCATCTTTCTCAAACATGAAGTAGATTTCAAAGTAAGAATTTTTTTTTATGTCGTCGGTCACTGTAGCTTAGCGCATTGTTAAACCAAATTACAATCAAAATTATGTTCGGCGGACACGCCTTTTGCACATTAGAGAAACTCAATAGAGATACTAATAACATTTGTCACATACTACAATTTCCAAATACTTTAGATTATTTAAAAATTTCACCAAGACACAACTTAGCATGCTGCCATATCACATGCAAAACATGCTAAAGAGCATTATAATCAAATGATATTGTAGGGGGTAAAACCCCTCGGAACACGTGTCTCGCATCCAAGAAGTCTAACCACTCTGAGAGGATCGGCAGCGAAATCTCGGACTAGACCAAAGAAGAAGGAGGTCGCACACGAGCAAAGTAAAGACTCGGAAGGAAAGGATTCGGACCATGTCGAGGGACCGAAGCCCTAGAATCAACCTCGGAGCGCCAGCGAATAAACCGCCTTACTCGACAAGGACTGACACCACCAAGATTGAGTCTTTTGTTTTTATTAGATGTAAACCACCCAAGCTCGGCCTATATAAGGCGAGCTTGGAAAACATTGTAGGGGTTGGATTCTTTTTGGGTTGAACCTAAGAGGAAAGAGTGGGATTAGGTCTGTATCTCCTCTGGTTCCTTAGGGTTATATTCCATGTAATCACAACATTGAAATACATATAAATATTTATACATTTAGCCCTTGATGTTATATATTTGCCTTTGATTACTATTCTGTTATCTTCGGTGTTGTTCTTGTGGTCCTTGCACCTTTGAATCTCGTTTGATATTACTGTATGTATGTGTAGATCTGATGGATATGGTATCTTGTGTACCTATGCAGATTTTCTACACATACAGTTTGGCGCTAGAAACAGGGAACGATTAAAACAACTTAGGGTTTGCCTGTGATTTTTCGGGTTTTCAAATTTTTAGCATATTTCTTGTCTTTTCAAAGGATTTTCAAAAGTTTGTTTTTCGAAAAGAAGCTCCTGTATCTTAAAGCATCTAAAGAACCTTAAAGGCTTTAGTATGTTTAAGGGTTTTTCTGAGCACAGCATCAGGTGATAAAGTCATCCATTAAGGGTTTCAAAACCTTGGTATGATGAAGTCGATTTTCGAAAGGGGTAGTTTATACTCGCCTTAAAACGTTTAAACAATGGAATCTAGCCATACGAAAAAAGATTACAAATTCATGCTATATCTGAAAATTCATTTTAGGGTTTTCAAATTCATGCTATAGGTGGAAATAAAACTTCATAAAAAGAAATCGATGAGAAAGACGATTTGAGCTAAAAGACAAAATAAGCAGTTAGAGATATATCTAAAAGGGGCAAATACGACTTATATTAAAATTCGTCTGAAAAAATCCGTTGCAGTGTACAGACTTACATGGCCGACAAAGTACACTGCGCTAGCCGCCTTGGACCTCACGGGTTTCTTGTTTTCTGACAGGTCATAACCAGGATGGCTTCACAATCGGACCAGGCTCTGCGAGTAGGATCCTCGAAGCAAGGTACCGGATCGTCCAGACAACACTACACTAGATTCTCAACAAGTAAAGGGTTATCCCCCGAGGTTGCGGCTAGCACAGTCCAACACAAGGAACTGGTGAACGAGGACGAAGTGTTTATAGAAGATTTAGGCCCCGATGGAGAAGGATTTCCAGAGGCTGAAGAGCCGCGCCAACAGCAAATACAAGAAGAAAATGAGGAAAACGATGAAGAGGACGAAACGTCCGATCCCGACAATAACATGCCCGAGCATCAGCCTACCGAAGAAAATACGGCGAGAGCAGCGAGATTCAGAAAGCTAATTTTGAAAAACATAAAAATAAAAAAGCTAAAGAAGCAGCTGGCCGAAGAAAACAAAAAGGTAGCAGAAAAATCGGCATCAAACTACAGGGGAGGCAGTGAAGGACACTCTCGTCCAAACAACGAATCTCAGCCGAAGGAACCCTCCGAGTCCAAAACGCACATCAAGGCCAAGGGCACCAGTAAAGGTCAAGGAATCACGGTGTCAAGCCAAAAGACCGAGCCTCCAGCGTACACGAAGGCAAGCATACATATATTCAGCGAAGGTAACCCAACGAAGAAGGATGACGAGGCAAAGGCCCTACAGCAAGTGATGATGGATCAAATCAAAGCAGTCCGAGCAGAGCTTTTCGACAACCGAATACAATCGAGTGACAGGATCAAGCTCACTCAAGCCATGAATGACGTCAACCGCTCTCCGCTAAGTCCGGAAATCCTTTCATTGGCAATTCCAGTAAAGTGCACGATGCCCACCTTCACCTCCATCTTCGATGGTTCGGGAGATCCCACCGTACATGTCAAAATGTATCTCCGAGTCTTTCTGGCTTACGCCAATAGAGATGAAGTGCTTTGAAAATATTTCCCCTCTAGCTTAAAAGGAGAAGCTCTCGCCTGGTATGACAATCTCACAGCTGGCTCGATCTCATCCTTCGAGGAGCTTTCCAAAGTTTTTATATTGCACTTCCTATACAACAACTCCTCCAAGCCTGGGGTGGAGAAACTATTCAGCATTCGGGTACGCCCAGGAGAGTCGACCAAAAACCTGGCGAGCAGATGGACCGAACAGTGTGTAGAGGTGGGAAATGAAGCTACGGAAAAGGACAAAGTACGAGCATTCCTCAACGCTCTGGACAAAGACCACCCTCTATACGACAGACTTTTCTCAAAGAACCTCGAGACGCTACAGGATCTCCGAAAATACCAGAAGGAGCGAATTACCTTGGAGGAAATCAAAGAGCAAGCAGCCTTGGGTAAGGAGACAATCTTAAAGCAGGTCCACTCAATAAACAACTTATCGCTTGAAGAGCGAGGACAACCAATGAACACTCAATTCGGGGACCCGTCGAAGCGAGGAAGACAAGATGACAACGGTCGATATGGGAACGAAGGCAAATTTGGTGACGGCAAGTACCATGATAACAGAAAGTACAATGATAACCGAGGAAACAACCCTAGGGGAGAGTTCGAAGGAAACAGTAGCCAGCAAGGACAAGGAAACAGAAAATTCGGGACGACTAAACCAGGATTTCCTGCATTTCACGATAGGAAACTTCCAAAGCTCTGTGTATCCATCAAAGACGCTCTTCGGATCATCGAGCAGTCCGAATTTGCCAGCGAAATAAGATATCCCCGAAGTAGGGGAAACCAACTGAAACATACGGAAAATTCAAGAGAATATTGTCAATTCCACAAGTTTTATGGACATACCACCGAGGACTGCGTCACGGCGCAGGATCAAATTTATTTCTTTATAGCCAGGGAACAATTTAAACATCTTCTGGAGCTACCTAAACCACCCCCAAATCAACCACAAATTAAGGAGGAGTCAAAGCACGAAGCTTATGTGATTACAATCGACAGGGATATTCCAAGATTCGGAGCTTGCAATTCCATTGTTCATACAAAGGGACTAGAAGGAATCCAGACAGGTCACATCCATAAAAGGGATTTGGAGGGTAAAGAGATACTCAGTGTGATCACAAAGAATCGCTTAGAGGATTGGCAGAAGCAGCCCGTGTTCTTTTCAGCAGCAGACATCCCCAACGAGGGAAGAATGCATAATGATCCTTTGGTCATCACCCTTCAAATGGGAAAGATAGCCATGCCTAAAGTACTGGTGGACCCCGGGAGTTCTGTAGATATACTGTTCGGGCAAACATTTGACAAGATGAAGGGTAAGAACGTCGCTTTGGTACCTTCGGCATACAACATATTCGGTTTCAATGGAAAGCCATCAACACCTCGGGGGGGAGCTAATGCTCACAATTCATGCTGGTAGCCAAAAGCAACCAACCTTATTTTGCGTGGTGGACATAGACTCTCCTTACAACGCCATCGTGGGAAGGCCATGGCTGCACATCATTATGGGTGTCGCATCCACCTTGCACCAAAGAATCAGGTTCCCAA
>JAJJMA010100741.1:0-52443 GCA_023529015.1 Papaver nudicaule
TACTCTATTTGTTGGTCATTTTCTGGGTACCTAACATTAAATAGCCCTTCAATTAACAACTAATCATATTATTAATCTCTACTAATCAAGGATTGTTTTGTGTTAATTTTTTTTTTATATGGGTTCCTTTTTACTTCACCCTAACACTATTTTGGACTTTAGTGCTTTTCCTCGCATGACCTTCACCCAAAAAAGCAAGGATTTTTTATTTTAAAGGGTTAGTAGCTCAATAAATGGTGTATCATAACTATTTGGTTATATATCTTAGTGGATAGATTCAAGAAGATTTCCATCTTCCATGACAGTAATACTGTTGTACAATTATTTTTCTTGGACGGTTTGTGAACTATTCAATGATTTTTTTTTTCTACTCTTTTTTTGTGAAGTATTCAATGATACAAAATAACTTTTATTTTATCGCTTGATTTTTTCTTGGGAACTTGTCTGATATATTCTGAATTGTGTTGGGTGCGAGTCCAAGCTTTTACAAGTTCAAAGGAAAATGAAAATAACAAGATCAAACATCAGTTACACAAAATAAAGATTATTATGAAGATGCATTCCATAAATTCTAATCTTCTTACTCTTATACTCCTTTCACAACTCTTGTATTTTCATGTCCTGCTTGTACCGGTATCAGCAAAAGGTGAGGATACATCCTAGATATGTCTGAATAGTTTCGTACATTTCTTATGTTGAATTTCACATCTCGTTCGTTATTGTCATTGCAGTGTTCATAAGCATAGATTGTGGTTCTTCTTCCCTGGAACCTTACACTGATACACGCTCCATCGTATGGGTCGGGGACAATCAGTATGTAAGAACAGGAGAAGCTCGAAGCGTAATTGCAAATGATATACCGGATGATTGGGATTCTCGTGTTATGAGCACTCTTAGAGAATTCCCAACTCGATCAACTAATTGTTACTCAATAGATGTTGACGATGGTAAATCTGAAGACAGCAATAAGGTTGAAAGGGTTCTTGTCCGAGCTAGTTTCTACTATGGAAACTATGACAACAAATCAGTTCCTCCTTTATTTTACCTTCTTTTCAATGGGAACGAATGGGATTATGTGCAAACATCAATGACCGGAATCGTGCACAAGGAAGTGGTATACTCATTGAACCAATATGGGAACACTATAACCGTATGTCTCTTTCGACTTGGACGTGGCACACCGTTTATATCGGCTCTGGAAGTAAGAAGTTTGGATTCTGATATTTACAGTTATGTTGATTCAAATTACCCCTTGATTTTCATGCAAAGAGAAGCTTATGGTACTAACTCAATAGTACGGTACGTATTTCTTTATTCACCATTTGGTTTGATGGCTAACCAACTGATATCAACAAACAATGTTAATAATCTTGGTTGGTAATCATGCAGGTACCCTGAAGATAGTTGCGACCGAATTTGGGACCCAATTGGACAACTAGGCAACACTAGTGGTTTAATTAAGGTTAGAAATACCTCGCCATCCATCAAAATTGACATCAACGATGATAAGGTTCCTGAGGCTCTGTTCACAACAGCTACAATGCTTAAGAATATCTCCGAAACGTTGTGGATTATTTCTGACAATAATAATTATGAATATCCTAGACTTCCTAGGCATTTCAACTTATATTTTTCAGAAGTGATTGAATTAAATTCTACTCAGAAACGGTCGTTCAACATAACAGTTTATACATATGATGATAAGGATCGTTTTATTACTTTTAGAGATTATGGCCCTGTGATTCCACCTTACGGACAGGCATTGCAGTTTCGTATTACAAATGTTACTGCATCCAAGAGATACAAGATTGCTGTGTATGCAACAGATGATTCAAATCTACCTCCATTGGTCAATGCCTTTGAAGTATACACAATTGGTGATGAATTAGTCCAAGCAACCAATTCAAAGGATGGTACAATTCTCTTTTTTTTTTCCTAAAAATCTTAATAATGTACAATTTTAGTTTCTTACTAACTAGTTTGTTTCTTTTGATTAGTGAAATCATTGGCTTCATTAAAAAAGAGTTTCGTTCAACTTCAAGACTCGGTTGGTGATCCTTGCAGTATGCCTGCACGTTGGGATTGGATTGCTTGTAATTTCGATACTGGCTCTCCTCGTATTACACGACTGTAAATATATTCTTCTTACTATTATCATTTCCTGATTCAGCTGAAAGCACGCTGTTGATATAAATTTATGAGCATTGGAATGATTATCAAATTTATATCATGGGTCTTTTACAGATATCTCGGTGATTATGGATTAGTAGGTACCTTACCAGATTTTAGTGACATGGATGCTCTCGGAGGCATGTGAGTCATGAAAAATTTGCGTTAATTAGCAAGCACATGGCAGATATGATATCAACCTTTGTATAACTTCTTTATGTACCTCACAGAGATCTGCACAAAAACAGCTTGTCTGGAGAAATTCCTGAGTTTCTTGGCACATTACCGAACCTAGGTGAACTGTAAGTTACGTTCATATATACATAAGTTATCTCTTGAAAGTTGCAACGTTTTTATATATTTTTTTTATTTGAAGCATTTGCATCATATGTTTCCTTCTTTTTTTTTTCTACGGATAATACGATCATACTACTGTGAATCTTATTTTCTTTCATGTACTCAACTCTTTTACCGGATATACTCTGCAGAGACTTGAGAGACAATAATTTTTCCGGAGAGATACCATCTTCGATTTTGAATAATAAAAACTTAAGGTTCTAGTAAGTGAATTGGACCTTCTGCTAGAATTGTACTATTATTTTCGATATCTTTCATTTTCATCAGCTAAGTGTGTGATTAATTTGTTTCTTGTAGTGTTTCTGGAAATCCAAACTTGTCTATCAACAAACATAGTTCCTCGATTAACAACAAAATATCATCAACTATCCCAATAATGGTATTCGGAAGTGCAATTATCCAAATGCTTGATTATATTATTGGTTTGTTGCTGTAAGTTAGCCGCAGTGGCTCCGAAACGTGAACTTTTTCTAGCTATCTTCCACTACTAGTGTGTATAATTGCTAAATGCTAATAGCAATGTTTCAAATTGCGGTTGTGATACTCGCCCAACTTAATACAAGTACTTATTTGTGTGGCTCTTCTATTAGTTCTCTTTTTTCCTTCCCATAGAAAAGGTTATTGACCAATAAACAACCGATTATGCTAGTCGATTTTCAGGAATGAAAATCCAAAAATTCAGAACGATAATTGGTTTATGTTTGTCATTGTATGCACCGATTTTTTTTTTCGGTTAAGGGGTGTGTTAAAATATTCCTATTTTAACTTATTCTAATTTATTTTCATGGGGTCAAATACTTACTCATGGAGCCAAATTTAGCCAGGTTAAATAACTAGGTTTCAGCCGCCAAGTTATAAATCTTGCCACGTAGACAACCTAGCAAAATTAGGAGCTACACATTCTAATTTGGGATGCAAAATTTAAACCCATCCACTGACCTATGCTAAGGAGTTTCTAAAACCATATGGAATGTCTAATATACTACCTTTTCTACTAATTCTAATCTTATAAGCCTGTTAGTAATTTTCTTTTTATAACATTACTAAAAATAATAAACTCTCATCTCTGCCGATTGAAGGAGAAGTCAAAAGAAAAAAATCCCGCTTTCAACGAATTCGTCTTGAATCACCGATATAAAAACCAAATCAAAACCAAATCATCATCAATTATCCAGTGACGCTTGTTTCTAAACATAAACAAGGTAGAGAACCAAATCGCGAAGACCCAAAACAAAAGTCACAATCAAAACAACCTAGTTTTGTGCTACAGCTTGATAAAGCCCACAGAATTTGGTAACAAACATCGTAGAAGGTCAAATCAAATGAACTCAAAGAGAATCTAGGGAGAGGATATAGGTCACAGTCTAAGAAGTGATTGGTTTCCATTCACCTCCAATTGTTGCTAGGTTTTTTCCAGGTGTTTATAACACTGGTTTGGGTTTTCTTTGGTTTGATGGGTTGGAGGTTTGACTCTGCCCATCTTGTTTCGCCTAGGCGTTTCTTCCTTTATTTCTTTTTTTCCTTTTCAATATTTTAACCTTTCTCCTTCAAAAAAAAACTCAAGAAGGGTCGCAGAAAAGCAACTAAGAATGAATCATGCTACAAATTCAAGGATGTTTTTTTTTTTTTCGACTGAAAAAGGATATATATTGAAAGGGGAAAAAGATATTTACAGTAAATGTACAAATGGTCGCAAGACCCCCGAAAGCAGAAGAAACTAGAGCATTACAAGTTCACTAAAGTTTTCCATTGAAAGATAATTTGACTTGTTGAATATCCCTTGAAAATATCAGTTTGTGTAGTCCATAGTCGTATATCCAGTTTCACTGCCGTAGTTATATCATCGAATGATCTCACTTTCCTTCCATTCACAATCGCATTCCGTGATAACCAAATTTGCCAAATGACTGCATAAGGAATCATGGTCCAAATAGTGTAACGCGAAGGACTGAAATTGGTGATTCTCCAACTGTTCAACAAGTCTTCCATGCCCTTGTTCATTACCCACTTGATTTTCCAAGAGAGAAAGAAGTAGTGCCATAGTTTCCTCACAAAGTCGCAGTGAATGAAAAGATGGCTGGCAGTTTCAAGTTCTTTACTACACAACACACAAAGGTAAGAAGGAAGCGTCATACCTCTCCTGTGAAGAACCTCTCGAGTAGGCAGCGACTGATGAAGCAAAGACCAAACAACAAACATCACTTTAGGCGGTATAAACTTCCTGTCCAGTAGCCTACAGAACGTGCAGTCGGGTGTTGCATTCCATTGCTGCACATAATGTTTATTTGCGGTAAAATCCCTACGATCCTGTCCTCCATACTGACATGTAAGACCACATCCTGCAGGTCATGTTCAAGCTCCAATAGGTCGATTGACTCTGCAGGATTCAATCTACATCGAAACCATAGCCTATTCCCTGCACCACAGACATCATTAACGGAAGCAAGCTGATGTGTGCATTTCCTATAGAGCCTGGGGTACTTTGCTGCCAAAGTTTTTTTAGAAAGCCACAGGTCGTGCCAAAAGCTCACTGACTTCCCATCATTCAGTTCAAACTCCATGCAGTTAAATGCATCATCTCTAGTATTGGCGATATCATGCCATAAACTCATACCAATAGTATCCGTGGGTTTCAAAGGAGTAAGAAAATTAGATTTAGAGTTAGTTTTCTCACAAATGATACGTCTCCATTTTGCCGTCTTTTCCTTAGCATATCTCCAATGCCATTTTGCAAGAAGACTCTTGTTCACTTTGCGCAAGTTCCTAACTCCCAAACCACCTTTCTCCTTAGGACGACACACCTTCTTCCACCCAACCCAACTCATTTTCTTCTTGTCTTCTTCTTCTCCCCATAGGAATTTCCTCATAATAGTCTTCAAACGCTCCTCAATAGTGTAAGGGAGTTGAATAAGGGAAAGATAGTAAGTTGGCAAACACCCAAGAGAATGTTTTAAAAGCGTTAATCTCCCCGCTTTGTTAAGAATCCGACGCTTCCATGGTGCAAATTTCTTCTCCATTCTTTCTAGCACCACCTCCCACACTGCCGTATTCCTTCTTGTTGCTCCAATGGGCATACCCAAGTAGGTAATTGGCAAAGAATCAATGTCGCAGCCCAATTCCAGAGCCAACTCCTCAACTACATCATCCGCGCCAATACTAGTAATTTTGTTCTTCTCCAAATTCAGTTTTAAACCAGTAAGAACTTCGAAAATCATCAAGATTATGTGAAGTCTTCGTAGCTCCTCCTTAGAAGCATTAAGAAAAATGATGGTATCATCGGCAAATTGTAAATGCGAAATGATTGTTCCACCCTCGACCACTGAGAAACCACCAATTCTTCCATCCTCGACCGCCTCATTCAAAAGTTTGGAGAGAATTTCCACCACCAAAATAAAGAGAAAAGGTGAAAGCGGATCACCATGTCGAATGCCTTTCGATGGTTTTATTCTTTTCGTTGCCGAGCCATTAACCAAAACAGAAAATTGAGCTTCTGTTATACACCACTGCATCCACTTCATCCACCTTTCACCAAAACCATTCTTCCGAAGAATCGCAAACAAAGAGTTCCAATTTACATTATCAAAAGCCTTTGCCATATCGATCTTGCAAAGAATACCCGGAATATTTTGTTTTAACCTACTATCAATGCACTCGTTTGCAATCAAAATTCTGTCCAAAATTTGCTTCTCCTTAATAAAAGCTCCTTGCGAATCACCGATGAGATATGGCATAACAATCTTCAATCTCTCCGCAAGCACTTTGGATATAACCCTATAAAAGCTAGAAATCAAGCTAATTGGTCTAAAATCCTTTACCGTAGCCGAATCTTCTTTTTTAGGGATGAGTTTGATGAAAGAAGTATTAAGTCTCCAATCCACTCTGCCTTTGGTGTAGAACTCCTGAATCACCCGCATAAAATCACCCTTGATGATGTCCCAACAATGTTTGTAAAACTCCATGTTAAAACCATCGGGGCCTGGTGCTTTGTTCGCTCCACAAGCTTTCACCGCAGAAAGAACCTCTTCTTCGTCAAAAGGCCTATCTAACCAAGCTTGTTGAACACCATCAACCGATGCAAAATTTAGAGAATCAAAAGTAGGATGAATACCCGAAGAATTGGTGAATAAGTCAGAGTAATACTGATGAATTTCTCTTTTAATTGCTTCTTCGTTAAAAACATCCACCCCGTTCACCTCCAGCTTAGTGATATAACATCTTTTCCTATTAGAATTAGCTATGGCATGGAAGTAGCTTGTATTTCTATCTCCATCCTTAAAACCCTTCACTTTAGCCCGTTGTAAAGCCATTCTTGTTCTTATAAGCTTCAAACCTTCAAGTTCAACTTCCCCTTGAGCTCTTTCTTCTTTCTGATTTTGATTCAAACGAGTTGTTTCTTCTAAGATATTAATTCTGCCAATCTTCTCCGTTAGCTCATCTTCTTTGCGCTTCACATCACCAAACGTTTCTCTCGCCCACTTCTTGAGAAAAAATTTCAGGTTTTGTAACTTCCTGAAGAAAACATAACTTGTCGTACCCGAATATTGCATAGCTTTCCACCACATCTCCACTAATGCGTAAAACTCCTTGTGCTCTAACCAATGATTTTCGACTTTGAAGTACGAAGAATACCGTATAGTTGGAATTAAATCAAACAAGATTGGATTGTGATCAGAAATTGTGCGAACTAATGCCGTTTGAGTTGCTTTATTGTACTTCTCATCAAACACTGGACAAACCAGAACTCTGTCCAGGCGACAAAGTGTAGGATCCGATTGTTTATTCGACCAAGTGTATGCCCCTCCGTTTAACGGCAAATCAAGTAGTTCATGAACTTGAACTTCAATAAATTCATTAAAGAGCTCCCTGTTTCTCAAATTCCCTCCCTCCTTATTCCTTTCATCTTCGCATCTTATAGCATTCCAATCGCCTATCAAACACCACGGATTGCTCGACCAGATTCTTACTTCAGAGTCATCTCTCCAAAAATTAACACGTAAATCGTAGTCACAAGGCGAATATCCATTTGTGAATGTAAAGATAAAACCAGTAGATTTCACCTTACCACTGATATATTATTGAAGCCTAGTCTGTCATCCATTGCTTGAAGTTTAGAAGTATCCCAGATCAAAAGCAAACCACCACTATTACCTACTGCTCCTTGTGACGGTAGCATTCTCCAATCATAATCTGTCGTACCATAACTGCCGGATAAACCATGGCGTCATAGCTGTCATCTTCGTCTCTTGAACCGCACAAATAAAGCATTTATGAGAAGCAATCAAATCCCTCAAAGCAATCTGTTTTCTGTAGTCGTTTAGACCCCATACGTTCCAGCTAAGAATCTTAGAACCCATTACTCTCTTCCTGATCCCTTACACCTTTTTCATTCAGTTTGCTCGTCCCATCATCTTCCAAGTTTGAGTCTGCACTTTCTACACTATCAATACCACTCTTCCCAGAAGCAAGGATTGCATAACGTTCTTTATATTTCTGTAGGATGAATTGAATAACTGGAGTTGCTTCACTTTCATCTTCTTTTCTCATATTCCCATATCTATTACACAGCTCAAATATGAGATTGTTGGTAGTGAATAAAACATCTGAAGCCACACAATTTATGTGTTTTATCTCCCCCAATTTTCTTTATTGAGACATCATCGTCAATGTGCCTTACAATAAGTCGGTAATTTTGGTATCTGGATAAAGTTCTCAAATCTGTTGTCAATTTGCTTAAAGATTGTGCTCTGTAGAAAAATTGTTTCGTTGTTGATTCATTTCATGTAATTTTACAATTAACTTATACGTCTTTTTTGTTTATAAGAAAAACGCATTCAAAAAAGACAACACCACAACCGTTACGTACATAGAGGTATACATTATGTAACCCATGCGGTTAGCCTAGTCAGAGGTGATATGTCCACGTGCAAAATTAACTTATACATCAACACTATCATTTGATCGAATGTTGTTTAGAAAATCGTCTTTAAAACCGTTTAATATTTAACTGACTTTAAAGATCTATCACTTATTGTTAATCATGTATTTTCTCCGGTTTCCTCCATCATCTCAATTTTAAAAGCATTTTGGTTGTAAAATGATTAACCACACAAACTTAGAAAATTATTAAGTTTAAACCATTAATTTTATATGGCTCACTGACGAATGGTACTACTATTAATCATGGATTGCTACCGCAAAGTGAGCAATTGCAATATGCAGTTATAGATGAATTTAAGATTCTCCAGTTTTCTCCATTGCTCACAAATGAAATATTTGTTGGCATGCATTCAAATTACAACTAGCTGTAACAACTAACAAGCATGCTTTACAAGAAGGAGAAAAAAAAAAGGAATAATGTGTTATCAGAGTACCTTTATTTTTTTGAAAGACAGGTCATATTATTTAGATACGTAAAACAGTTACAAACGGTTTAGCGTTCCAGATCAAAATAACGTGAAAGTATATAAATATGAAAACGGAATGTAAAACTAAATATTCTAGCGGGTAAAACTAAATGTAAAGGATGTACAAAATTAATAACGTCTGGGACCCACTGAATATGGCTGCTGGCGGCAAGTCTTATGGTAAAAGAATCTCCTTTTTTGAGTTCCTTGTCGGAACTAGAATATTTGAAATCGTACGAGAAGATATTAGTCTCAAAATGCTAGCCCAATAGTTCATGTTGGCATCGAACATGTAATTGTTGGTTAAGCATAGGGGTGCGCAAAAGACCCAAAAACCGCCGGCCCAATCCGGCCCCACTGTTTTTTGTGGGTTGGGTGTCCAATCCGCCAAAAGATGGGGCCGACGTGGATGTTGTTTCTAAAAACCACTGAATATAGGGTCGGTTGCGGTTGGAGTGGTCAAAGGTCCATGGACACCCGCACCCACTAAAGTTAAGGTTATTTAGGACAATTTAATAAAAACTCAGGGATTATTAGATATACAATGTCAGTGATTAATCCATTTAATTGTTTTCATTCTTTGGATTGCAGACGCGTTGGAAGTGCTCAAGGATGAAGAAGAAGTAATCACTTTGAACTGATTTTTTTTTTTTGGTGTGGTATATACGGCACATAGTACTAACATTAGGCTTTAGGCTTCTAAAACTTTTGCACAATTAGATTAGGCAGTTGTAAAACATGTTTTTTGGAGCTGTTGTTTTATTGTCACTTTTTTGTATATGAAGTTGTGATGTGGTACAAGAATTTGGAATACCTTATTATATATGTATGTAGGTTGTTTCGGCAGTTTATATGTGTTGCACAATGCTATCTTCTTCTAATAAGTTTTAACTTTGTAAGAATCAGTGGATCATCCACACCCAACCCGCGCATCCGCGCATCCATTGGATGCAAATCCGTCGGATGTTGGATTGGGTGCGGATGTGGAATCCAAAATCCGCCAAATATTGGGTGCGGCGCGGATGAGGCGAAAATCAGCCCAATCCGATCCACGCTCACCCCTAAGCATATCTTAAGCATATCTTAATGGGTTTTGGGTGGCCAAAAGCCCATCACAATTGGTTATCGGGGGGAAGAATACTTGGTAACAGGCGATGAAATCGTGAAGATTGTTGAGAAGTTTATGGATTTCGATGAAGACAGTGAAGCTCAAGGAGAGATGCAAAAAAGCAGGGAAGTTTATGAACTCAAATGCATAATCATGCTAGAAATTCAAGGGTATTTTTATTGGGACGATTACCTAAACGAATAGAAGTTAAGTAATACTACATTAAAACGTTTAAATCGGGTATTTTCAGTATGTTGAAAGGTAATTCTTCTCTTTTTGTTCTTTTCCTTTTGTATACAACGCGTCATTGCCATCTTAAAGACAATTCCATTTTTCGGTACGGACACGGTTCCATCGTATGTAATCACAATAAAGTTATACAGTCCACAAGCATAATTTGATTGAAGTTCATATATTGAGCTGGCTTCAAAAGTTTAGTACTAGATTGGCTTCAGTGGCTTGGAACCAATTTTTGATCGGGTAGCTCCTTCATCTCAATTCTTAAATAGGAGATCACTTATATGAGTGAGAAGTGTGGCCGCTCTTTTTAAGGCTAAGTTACTCTAAAGCACTCATAGAATTCCAATATCGTTCAGGGCCGGAAAGAACACAACCGAGAACCGAATATGTAAGGAAATAAGCTGTGTGATATCTATTGCATCGGATTACATTATAAGGTTGAATAGTTCAAGACATCAAGGTCACTACGCAACCAGTAATCCCGGTAGGTACTCACTAAGGAAGATTCAAGGCCAATAGCCATCTTTCTTGACGCAGTGATGTACCGCACACAACCTCTCTAGTGTCTGCATTAGAGTTTAGGGTTAGACTTAAGCATACTGCTTTTCTGTACTGCAATTTCATTCATGTGGGGGATTGTTGGAAATTGGGCCTGGGATGGCCACTCAAGCCCATGTCCAGGATGAATAGAAATTGAGCTAGTAGTGATATAAGGGGAATGTTTAGTCCCACATTGTGTAAAATCTAGAGGAGTCTCTAGTTTATAAGCTATTGAGAGATAGTAGCTTATGAGTAAAAGGCTAAAGGAGCACCCTAACCTTAGTGCTTCGCACCAAAGCACAGCACCTCGCGTGGCGTGGGCGCAACTTGCCGCCTTCTTTAGGCGCGCACTTTGCACTTGGAGCCTTTTGGGAATCAATTTGGACGGCCAGGATTTAATCTGATATGATCAGTTAAGATCTAATGGTTTAAATCATATCTAGTAGTTATGATCTAACGGTGTTGATTAAGTCCTTATCCAAGAGGCGTGATCCAACGGACAGGATCTTTCCATTTGAATTAGTGACTGTTTGGAAGAGTCGTATAGTTTGAAATGGTGTCTGTTGGGAACAGACTTAAATTTTGAATTAATTAGTAACGGTTGGCAACAGTTGCAACCGTTAACTGGTATCTCTTCAACCCTTATATAAACTGGTATCTCTTCAACCCTTATATAAACTCATGTTCTGATTGAGTTTGAGACACAGAAAACATTTTACATCTTCTTTGAGATTTTGAGAGTCTGTAAAAGAGAGTTGTGCTACATCAATCCTCGAAGTGTTGCGAAGATTACCAAAGGTATTGTTGAATGCTGGAGACGTATGCCTTAGAACTGCAAACAACATTAAATGCTGGGCATTAAACGTCTTAAGTATAGAAATCACTAGCAACGTCTTAAGTATAGAAATCACTGGCCTCAATACATTTCTGTTTTGTTTTGCTATTCTCATTCTTCTTCTTCTCTAATTTCTGCAAAGTTGATCTTTACATAGTTTGTAAAGATTGTGTTTTACTCATTCTGATTTGGAATCAGAAAGTTTGTGAAATTGTGAATACAATTTGAGTCATATTTGCGAATCGGTAACAAGATTTTCAACAGTAAAAGATTAACTGGAAAATGCGAAGATGATTTATTTGAAACCATTTTATGGATCACTAACCATATTACCATTCTATGAATCACTAACCATATTATTAACAATGGAAAGCCACTCCAAAT
This sequence comes from Papaver nudicaule, assembly GCA_023529015.1. Lineage (NCBI taxonomy): Eukaryota > Viridiplantae > Streptophyta > Magnoliopsida > Ranunculales > Papaveraceae > Papaver > Papaver nudicaule. The sequence goes on from JAJJMA010100741.1 coordinate 12,038, forward strand.
GGAACAATAACAACTTACATGGACTAAATGAAAACAATTTCAAACTTTGCCGGTGTTCTCTCATGCTCATAAACAAAACATTTGCTGGCACTGAAAATGTTGCTGTAACAAGCATGCTTCACAAAAAATCCCAAATCAAAATGTAGCTGTACTAAGCATGCTTCACAAAAAAACAAACAAGTAGCAACTGAAACTTCCATGGGTGAAGTTACTGCTGCAGGGACGGAGCCACATTGTGGTTGGGTGGGTCCATGGCACCCCCCAAAATCTCCGAAAATTCTTGTATTCGTTATTTCCTTTCCTTATATGCTACAGAAGACATGAAATAGCCTCTTCTTTCTTAGACCTTGTTTGTTTGGTTATATTTGTTTCACCATTTTTTTTCCACGTTCTTTTTTATACGATTATAGACGTGTTCTTAGTAAAATATTTAGCTTTCTAACAATAAGCAAACCATCTTACACCTAGATCATTTAATAATGTTATATTCATCACCTGAATAAATATTAATGTTAATTAATCAAGCGACTTCTGAACCTGAATTAAAATCAAATGGTTAATCAGATGAACCTGAATTATAATCAAATAATCAAACCGAACCTAAATGCTATGAACTTAATTTCAAAAAGAACAAGACAGATTGAGGTAAAAAAAAAGTTCCAGAAGGCACCACCCAACCAGAAATCCTGGCTCCGTCACTGTACTGCTGGTATGAAGGATATGGTGGTTTATACGGCAAAGGAAGTCGGAACTTCTATCATGGACCATGGTAATGGTACCGATATTGGACCTGGTTTAGCATTTTTTGACGGGCTTTGGGTGGCTAAAAGCCCATCAAATTTGGCTAGCGGAGGAAGCGCTGCTTTTGGGACTGCAGACTTTCCTTTGGGACTGCAGTCCACTAAACATATCCAAAATCTACGATAAGGAAAATCCTTAATATAAGCCTTTCAATGTAATATAGTCGGAGTATAAGCCCTTCCATGTAATTTACAGTGTTTAATATATACACAATTTTTCTTCACCACCACTACCAACATCAGCCCTGCCAACACCACCAAAACAACTGTCGCCGCCGCCGCCACCACCAAATTTGCCCTCTAATCCTTAAGAAGAACCAAGTATGCGGATCAAATACTGATTTTGAACAAAACCCATTCTTTGAATCATGTTTTCATTGCTTATTTAGGTTAGAATCATCGAATTAGGTTAGTTATATGTGCCTACAGGAAATTTTATGCCTTGGTTTTCATGTCCAATTGAGGCTTAAATTTTTTTTACTCGTTGGTAACCAAGGCGTAAAATTTCTCAGAAAAATTTACTCCTTGGTAACCAAGGCTTAAAAAAATTTCATTTTGCTCACAGAAAACCAAGCCGTAAGTAAACCAACTGAGACGTAAATATAACCAATTAAGGCGTAAATTGGTAAAACTGAGGCGTAAATTTCTTCTGTAACTAATTTTTTTGTAAACCAAAACATACGCCTTGGTATATCGGGGCGTAAATTCTAAAACTAAGGCGTAATCTTGACTATTTGAGGCGTAACTACTAATTTACGGCTCAGTTCGCTTTAAAAACCAAGGCGTAAATTTTTCTGCAACCGCAAAAATAAACCCAATTCTTCGATTTGAACCTAAATATGTAATAAAAACATGATATAAAGGATGATTTTTGTTCATAATGAATACCTCATCCACATAGATGGAGTAATATATATGTTATAACTTATTACCAAGGGATTTACAACGTTGGTGGTGGTAGTGGAGGTGGTGGTGGAGATGGTGCAGTAGTGGTGGTGGTGGTGAAAATAAGGAGTAGTTGAGAATAATTAACACTTGATTAGTTTAAGTTTAATCACTAAATGAAGGTAAATACAAATTAATAAAAAAATGATATGGAGTTTTCTACTTTTTTTAGTGGGTAACTCTATTTTGTTTTTGGACTGCAGTCCCAAAGAAAACATGCAGTCCCAAAAACAGAGCTTATCAGAGGAGGAAATAAGTTTGGTTACATATTAATGAAATCGTGAAGATTGTTGAGAAGTTAATGGAAGATAGTGAAACTGATGATTAGAAGATGTGATTTGAGTTCATACCTTTCAGTCAAAGATACAGAGAGGCCAATATGGTTGCCGATCATCTAGCTAAAGAAAGAGCTGCAAATGAGATGGAGGGTGTGTGGTTAACTCTTTTTTTACTCTTACCTTTCTGGCATAGCTATTCTACGAAATGTGAGAGATTCAGTTAACTTTTTTTTTTTTGATGGGGGGTCAGGGTCAAAAAAGAAAAAAATAATTATGAACTCAAATAAATATGCATGTTAAGAATTCAAGGTTATGATTTCTTTTGCTTCTTCTTTGTTTTTTTTTTTCTTTTGTATACAATGCATCTTTGGCATCTTAAAGGCGATTCCATTTTCAGTATGACTACATTACATCCCATGTAATTCATGGTAAAGTTACCAAAAGTTCATTTAGATAGAACGTGCTATATTGGACTATATTCAAAAGTGTACTGTTAGATTAACTTTAATGCTTTAGAACTTGTTTTTGATCGAGAAAACGGCAACAGTAACCAACTGTTCACAGCCTAACCACCGAGCTAAAAATGCTAAATCCATGGCCGTTTCGATTTTTACGTCGATCTGGTCATAGATTCAACTATTTGAACTCGAACCTAACCCTACCAACTAACCCCAGCCACAGTTTGATTTAGTTCTATAGTTAGTTTGACCCGTTAATATAACCCATCCGAATTATAACACTATTTCTGTCCTTCTTCTTTCTTTGACAAAATTCAACCACCGTTCTCAATACTTCTTCGTCTTCTACATTTTTTTTTTCGACTGAAAAAGTTTATTGTTTCTAATACTTATAAGCTCTATTTATAATTTATGAATGGAAAAATTAGTTTTTGATGGCGAAACCCTAGAACGGATATACAGTCTGTTACTAGAAAAGTTATAGTCTTTCAAATGTTTTTGAGATTTCTGATGTGTTTGAATTTTGCAGAATGAATGAAATCAATGGACAATACACTTACGAAGGATTGGAAAAGGAATTTACTGGCCAACAGAGAAGCTAAGAATTTCAATCACCGGAGCTAGAGGTTTCATTGCTTATGTAATTGTTTATTTCCGGGACCAAATCTTGATATTCTAGTTGTGGGTTTTTTTATTTTGTTGTCCTTGCATCTCTATGGTCAGATATTGGTTGCAGTCGTTTTTGATAGTTTCTGATCCAGTCATTGCTAAGCACATATTGAAGGATAACACGAAGGCATACGCAAAAATAATTTTCAAAACAATCTAGTTCACTCCCTCAATTTCACTCCCCAATTTAACTAATGGTCTCCGATTAGCTTAATTTTATTTTTGTTGTTTCAAAAATAATCTTTTTCTGAAACCGGAATTCTTACAACTTCGACGGACTGATGGTTTTGATGGTGATGAATGAAGTTTTGTTCTTGGATTTTAATGAAATGAAAAGAAGAGGAATGTGTGAAATTTTCTGTTGTTTGATGAAGAAAGAAAAAGAAAAATAATAATATGAAGAAGTAATATCGGTATTCGGGTTAGTAAGTGTAATGGGTGACCTAAACTAGACCTAAGAACCGACCCTAACTAACGAACTAACATGTGTGGTTAACTCTAAAAGGCGAGTCAACTCGGCTGATTCAACCTAAAAATCAGAGCGGACATGGGTTTCGCATCTTGAACTGGGTGGTTAGATAACACCTTAAGTTGGTAACAATGAATATTCTCGCCGTTTTCTCTTTTTGATAATATATTTTCTTCAATTTCCTCCATCATCTCAATTCACAAAAATATCTTTATTGTAAAGCTACGAACTGGAATATGCAGAAGATGATTAACCTGAAACCATTATATGGCTCACTAACCAATGGTACTATTATTAGTATTGATGGAAACCATTTAAAGCTTTCTCGGTCTTCTCTCATGGTCATGAACAAAACATTTGGTGGCGTTCAAATTACAAGTAGATTGAAGTTGGAACAAGCATGCTTCACACAAAAACAATCAAACACAAATTGCGCGAGTATGTAAAGTTGCCCCTCTTAGGTGTTTATTATCATTTTTTGGCCTACATTATAGGTGTAAATTTTGAAAATGATAAATATACCTAGAGAAAATTTCACAGACTATCCCGCCTTTTGCAATTATTAATCTTTACTTTATCCCACTTTGACCCATAATCCCAATATGACAGTCACATCATTGGATGCATGATTTTTTAAAATCACCGATTCACGATTCTGAATCATACGATTCGACTCAAAAAAATTCAAAACGATACGAATCGTTGTTATGAATCACTAATCTAATGAATCGTACGATTTAAAACTGGAATCACCGATTCGACTCAAATATTACGATACACGATTCTTTTTCTCTTATTTTTTTAACATCAAAACTAAAGATTAAGAGGATGCAATCAACATAAATCCAATTTTTAAATAATCACTACTTCGCTCCTATCGTAGGATACACCTACATCCCCAAATCTCAATGAAGAAAACCGAAACTAATCCTGAGATGGTGTTTTAAAAAATGAGCAATAAGAAGACCAAATTCAATTTTGATATTGATCGTGATGTAAAACTTATAGAATCAGGGAAGGAATAGTTTATTTTCTACGAAGATGTCGAGGCTCGAGTCTTTTAATGTATATCTATTTTCTAAAGAGAGTTAATCAGGATCATCCATTTACTATACATGTCAATTTGGTATCATAAAGCTTTGACGTGGCAAATTCATTTCATATGTGAACTATCACATTTTGACTTAATTATTTTTTTAATTAAGGGAAGGAAGCTTATATTTCATATCAACACTAAATGTTCTTTGGCGCACACATGTATTCATATATTTGTGTGTAACATTTTGGTACATAAAATTAAAGAGTCGATTATGAATCTTCGATTCACGGTTTTATTTACGATTCTATTCTTAAAAATGAAAATCGATTCACGATTCGATTCACGATTTAAAAACCTTGATCGGATGGGTTTTCGGGAGAAATCTCTAGATTCGTGGCGGTCGACGGAATCACTTAGGAAGTTTTTTGATGCCCGCCGTGGTTCGTCCTGAACATATAGAACCAGCCATACCATGACATGTGGCAATTAGAAATTGTTCATCTTTGACTTTTGAAACCCTCTGACATTGCTACAGTACAGTATGATGAGTAAAGTCTTATATTTGACTGACTGAGAGTGAGAGAAAAAGAATGAAATTAGAAACCCTAAATCTCCATTGAATCTCTCTGCTGAATCTCTAACAGAACTTGATTCCAATTAGTTTCACGAACCATGAAGCTCACCAAAGAACAGGTAATTTTATAATCTCTCGAGATTTCATTATTTTTATCTTCATTGAAAATCACATTTGAATTTAGATAGTAAACCCTAAATCTCGAATTTGGAGTTAGAACTGAAAATCCAATTACTTATATGATTCAATTTTGTAGGAGGAGATTAGGGTTAGTTCGAAACTCAGTAAATTTTTCAAGGAAACAGTAGATGAATCATCAAAGATAACATTGGAAGACAAGGTGAAAAAACTTATTTGGCTGGAAATTTTGTGTTTAAAAGAAACAAGAGATGGCAGCATACTGATCGATCAAGACAAACAAGACACACTCAAACTGAATAAAATTCCCACTATTTCTGGTGCCGTATGTCGATTATTGTATGATTCTCTTAAGAAGACTAAATCGAGAAGAGCTTTTGAGTCACTTGACAAAGAGAAGACTAAACTCAATGTCGAAAAGGCTCAGCTTGTATGTGACATTGAAACACTTTCTAAGACGAAGATTGGCTTAGAAAGTGATATTCAATCGGGTAAAAATGAGAAGGAAACACTGCAACGTGATGTTCAGATACTTAACGAAGAGAAAGCTATGGTGGGAAACGATATCCACCGACTAGAAGTAAACAAGTGTGGACTGCAATGCGGGATTGATGTTCTTGTAAAAAAGGTGACTAAACAGGGAGTTAATATTGAGATTATGAATTCAAACAAGACTATACTTGAAAAGGATCTTGAATTACTCGATAATGAGAAGGAGAATATAGCAAGTGAAATTGAATTGATGAATAGAGAGAAGGATATGATGGATAACGAAAAGGAAAATATAGTAAGTGAAATTGAATTGCTTAATAGAGAGAAGGATATGATGGATAATGAAAAGGAAAATATAGCAAGTGAAATTGAATTGATGAACAAAGAGAAGGACACAATGGCAAGGGATGTAGAGTTACTTCACAGAGAGAAGCTTATGTTAGCATGTGACAAGATTCAATTGGGAACTGACGTTGAGTTACTCAACCAAGAGAAGGATAGACTGCGAAATGGTATTGAGACTATGAACTCAAAGAGGATTATACTTGAAAGGGATATTGAATCACTCCATGACGAAAAGAACACAGTAGGAAGTTCAATAGAAGTGATGAATAGAGAGAAGGCTGTAATGGCAAGGGATGTTGAGTTACTTAGCAAAGAGAAGCTTATGTTAGCAAGTGAGAAAACTCATGGTGAAACTGCAAAACAAACATTAGAGCTGGAAATTGAGCAATTGAAGGGAGATTTGAATGTGTTGAAGCACCAAGGTGGAGATGATTATGAGACATTCAACAAAATGATGGATGAAATGTCCAAGAACTTGGAAGAGACTCAGGGAGAGCTGGAAAGTCTTGAAGATCTTAACCAGACTCTAGTAGTCATGCAGGGTAAAAGCAATGACGAGCTACAGGAAGCACGTAAAGAATTAATCACTGTGAGCTCTCTTTCTTTCCCTCTTTATTGACTGTACCCTGTCGGGAGATCTTACACAGAAATCCTGAATCCTCTTTCCATTAGAAGCTTAATATGAGGATAGGTCATGGAATTTTTTCTTATGATGTGTCCCCACTGACTTGTAGGGACTGAGAGACATGTCGTCTGGCCGTGCTCTAATTGGGGTCAAGAGAATGGGAGAGCTTGAGAGCAAGCCGTTCCATGAAGCGTGTAAGAGGAAATTTGGCAATGGAAGTGATGAAGGTACAATGATGTGCTCTGCTTGGGAAGAATACCTTAGAGATCCAGACTGGCACCCTTACAAGATCATCAAAGTGGGAAATACCCATCAGGTATGAATCCAGAATTGCCTTTGTCCATGTTTATAACTTTTAAAGTTGGGAAGGCCCGTCTTTTGAGTAATCGACTCTGTATGTGAACATCCCAAGTAAAAAATTCACCATTAGGCTTTACTCTTTAGGAAAGGTAACGGTTAAAATATTTGCAAATTGAGACCTAAGTAAACGCAAGATCTCCTGCGGTCATAGAATCAGCTCAAAATGGCGCCTTTTTTCTTTAGGATTCATGTGAAAACATTTCTGCTCTCTATGTTCCAGATAATGCAGTTGCTTAGCAGCCTTGTTTATTATCGTGAATAATAATGTGTATTTTTACGCTGGACTTCTTTGTTATGCTATGCCAACGCAGGAGATCATAAATGAAGACGATGAAAAGTTAAAGGGTCTGAGAAGAGAGTATGGGGAGGAGGTTTACAATGCTGTCACTACTGCCCTTATGGAAATGAATGAATATAACTCCAGCGGAAGGTACGTTGTACCAGAATTGTGGAACTACAAGGAGAACAGGAAGGCTACTTTGAAAGAAGTGTCTGCATTCCTTCTTAAGAAGTGTAAGACCTCTAAGCGGAAGAGGACTTGAGGTTGATGGTACTTTTTGGTGATCCAAAGGAAATCATATCAAAATTTAAAGTTACGGTAAGTAAACTCAACTCTCTGCTTGAAGTGTCTGCATTCCTTCTTATTTTAATTATCATTCATTTTCAGCTAAGTGTGTGATTAATTTGTTTGCTGGACTCTTGTAGTGTTTGTAGCAATCCAAACCTGTCTACCAACAAACAAAACTCTAACCTCAGCTATCCCGATTATGATAATCGGAAATGCAATGATCCAAATGCTTGATTATGTTTTTGGTTTGTTATTGTAAATTAACTGCTGCCACAAGCCCACCACAGTCTCTCAGATGCGGAACTTCTTCTAGCTATGTCTTATGAGTGCATCGCTGATGGCAATGTTTCTTGTGTGTTATTTATATAATCAAGTTGTTTGTATGGCTCTTCAGTTATATTTATGTTTGTTTTTGTGGTAAAAATAGATTTTTTTTTTCCTTTCCTGTATTAGATAAAATTTCAGAGAATTTTGGTTGTCTCTATGGCTTAGGCTTAGCTCACAAAATTCGAGTTTCCTGTCAAATATTACCAAGTCCTGTATTGGGATATCATGTTTCATAGTGATATCATATTTTGGTCCAAAAATTCAGTTTTTTAGGCTCCCAAATTGCTAAGCTATTTTTTTTTTTTCATTTTAATTCAGAAGTAATGGTCCAATTGGTTTATCATTTTATCCAGAAGATACTCTAGGGTATGTAACCTTTACTTTTGACTTTCTAGGCCCTCTGACATTAGTTGTCTTACTTCGAAAATGTTTGGTGGACACCGGATTTTGACACCAAAATCCTGACACCGCTATGTGTCACGAGGGGGGGCTGCTGATCTTGGGGTGGGGTCGGGTGGGGTGGGAATGAACGGTGGATGGGGGTGCCACATAGCGGTGTCGTGATCCGGTGTTCAAATCCGGTGTCACTGTAGCACGACTCGACTCAACTGACAAAGGTAAAACAGAAACAGTTATTACATTTACAGTACAGACTTAGTATTTCTGTGCTTACATAGGTGATAGTATTAGATTAGCCTCAATAATCCACCCCTCTTTTGGCATGTATCCTTTTCCAACTTGATCCACCATCTAACTTGCTAGCCCGTGTTTAACCATGAACGTTTTCCAATACAAGCATGCTTCAAGTAAAATGAAACAAGAATGAATTTCTTGAGCATGTATATGGTTCTGCAATATTTAATGTCAACCCGTAACAACTATGACTAATGTGTGGAGCCACTGAATATGGTGTGTATACAACAAGCTAGCAGCCACCAACATGTGTTGGACAATAGAGCCTAAATACTAAAAATCGGACATCCTATAGTAAATGGAAGATATGGGATCAAAAAAAAAAGCCCAAACGGAAATCTGGATGGCAAAAGGCCTCAGTGAAATGACCCTATTATTTTGGTTCTTTCGACATCTTAAAATTGAAGAGTCAAGTTCCACGTAAATCAATATCTAATAACTTACCACTTTTAAATTGCATTTATAAATAATTTTTGAATGATCATTATCTGACTTTTTCAATTATTGACCTACTGCATAAGAATGTGATTTATGGAAATGAAGAAAATGCATTTTGAATTGATGAGATGCTATGTACTTTTTTTTTTTTTTTTTTGAAACAAAGAAAATTTATGGGCTAATTTCAAAACAGTCATACTTTCCAAACATGTTTTACAGATCAGTCATACTTTTAAAACTAGTTTACATAACAGTCATATGACATCCGACTTAACCAAAATGAAAAAAACGGTGAAAATGTCTTCCTAACTTACCCTCCCAGTTAACTCAACCGACATGAGTTAACTCAACTCTCAAACTGAACCCTGAAACCCTGCCTGAACCGTTATCTGAACCCTGAAACCATGCCTGAACCCTGAAACCCCAGAACCAGAACATGAAACCCCCAGAACTAGAACCAGAACCCCTGAACCCCGAAACCTCCAGAACCAGAACCTAAAACCCCCAGAACTAAATCCAGAACCAAAACCCCCACAACAACCTAGATCTGAACCCCCAGCCACCTGAACCACCCACACAACACCCACTTGAAAACACCACCACCACCACCACCGCCAATCAACATAGTCAAAATCAAAACCAACAAATCTTCAAATTACACTGCTTATTAACAGTAAATTAACATAGAGAACAATACATTAACTTAATTAATTTCAATTACACAGTTTAATTGACTTCATTTACATACATAACAATAAATTAAAACAGAAATTAGGGTATCCTTAAAAAACCCAAATTTTAACGAATTAGGGTTTCAGGAATCAATCTCAAAATTAAAATTAGTTTTACCGAAAAGAAAAAGCTAACTCTTGATGTTTGTATACATGGTTGTTAGTATTTTTAGAAGCTTCAGACTCCGTTAATGGCGTTTCTTTTCATTCTCCAGTACACTTTCCCGATTTACATCCACCTTCGACCTTCTTCTTCTCTATAATAGCTAACCCAACAAACCCTAAGATGATTTCACGGTGTACCTCTAGTTTGTATACCCTCCTGAACCCTAAAACCAACAAACCCTAAACAATTAATCGCCATGTTTTTTTTTTTTTGCAGAGAAGAAAGAAAACAGAAAGCTGCGAAGAAAAATAAGGAAGAAAGAGAGAAAGAGGTCGAGATGTTTTAATCATCTAGGGTTTCCAATCAACCGTTAGATCTCATTGAGTCCCGTATATATCAGATGTGTCAGTTAACTTAAGGACATTTGGTAAAATGTTGTTGGATGACGTGTAATTAAGGGCAGTGTCGACTTTTCGCACTGTGAGTTAACTGACACCTCACAGTTAACATCCGTTTTTTCCACAACTAACGGATTTGTGACTGTTTTGTAAACTCGTTTAAAAAGTATGACTATTCTGTAATTCATGTTTCAAAAGTAGGGCTCTACTGATATTATCCCAAAATTTATAGAAGAAAGAATTAAGAGTTACATGGTTTTCATCTTTCAATAGTTGACGACCTATACTATTTGGAGGGTTACTACTCCAAACTCTAGACACCTTCTCGACTCTAGCTAGGGTTACTACTCCAAACTTTAGACACCTTCTCGACTATAACTAACTTAGAAAGTATGTCGGCTATCTTATTTTTCTCCTTAGGAATGTAGCAACATTTCCAATTACTAAATTCAGAAAATAAAGACCTAATATCTAATATCTCTAACGAGATTGTGTAATCTCCAATCAATAGAGTAGTTATTGTTGTTCATAGCTTCTACCACCAGTTTGTGTCTAACTCAAAGAAAACCTGCTCTAGATTTAACTCTTTAACCACTTCGCAGCCTCCCAAAGACTCTGGCACTCCGCTTGCTCCGCACCCCAACTGCTGCTCAAATGTATGCTTTTGGATCCCTTATGCACACCTGCAAAATCATGGATTATTAGTCCAATACCACCAGATTTAGTTTCTTTCTTATAAGAACCACCACTGTTAACAGTGTAAGCTCCTAAGGGAGGGGCTTTCCAGTGCAAGTTATTTCTTTTTTGCCTAGTACTAAATGTTGTCTGAATGCTAATATATGCATGGTGGTCTGTTATGTACTTAGCACACGATAAAATCACTTTCTCTGGTGAAGTATTGATGTTTTGGAAAGCCTTTGAACATCTTTCAGTCCATATGTCATTTGAGATGATATATACTTTCACCCATATTTATCTGGTTTCACACTGGTCGCAATTTGCAAATAATTTAACAAGCCCACAAAGTTGTGTATAGAACCTTTTTTTTTTCCCCGAAAGACCGGAATTTTATTTATTTAGTAAGAAACAGAGCTACAAGTAGGTTCGATGCAATCACATAGGAAGATACAACAATTATGATTAGCAGATTACATAACACAACTCTTTCCTCACATCCCGACCTAACTAAGGAGTTTTTTTAAGGCACAATTTGTATCGTACAATTTCCGTCAGTGAGATTTTAACTAATCATAAAATAAGTTATTTTAACGCCCTTTTTCCAATCAATTTATATTTGTTCAGTTGTTTGGGAAAAAAAAAAAAAATATATATATATATATATATATATATTGGCAAAATTGTATGTAATTTTGGTCGTTACGTTTATTGTACACATTAAGTAAAAGTCTTGTAAGTTACAAATCACTCTTGATGTTTATATAATTAGAAAAAGAAAGAATATCTCATTACTACTAATTTATCATCTTTTTTCTCGTAATTATTTCTCGCCTCTTCTCCGGCTAATCTGTCTTACCTTTGTCTTCATTCTAGTAAATCTTTCTCCCCACGTATTCTGCTGATCTACCATAACTATGTCATCCTCGGTAGATTGTTCTTTCTTATTCTAATCATAAAAATACACATATCATATTTTTTTCCAGTTTCCTCCATCATTTCTAAATTTTTAAATATATTTGTTGTAAAATAACATTTTTCCTTGGAACAGACAAAAATTTACTAATTTACTTGGAGTAACTACAATTTATAGACGAATGAAAGACCAGCATGTGTTTTAACAGTCTTCTCTCGTACTCATAAATAAAAAAAATTGTTCGCATTCAAATTGTGAGTGATGAATTTCTCGAGTACGTAGCACTGTACTTTTAATTGTGGGACCCACTCAATTTGCTTCTCTGGAGAAAAATTGTACGATTTCTTGGATGGTCCGGAATTGACCGCATCATAAGATCTGATGCTTTTTTGACATTCAAACTACAAGTAGACATTACAAGCATAAGTTTCTTGTGTCCAGTTCGTTGGCATTCAAACTACAAGTAGACATTACAAGCATAAGTTTCTTGTATACAAATGATTGTGCAGTATTTTGTTGTGAATGGGTTTTGTGCCAACAAAAGCCCATCAAAATTGATTGTTAGACAAGGTAAAATTGTGAAGATTACTAACATTGAAATGCCATTACCAATTGTGAAGATTACTTACATTGAAATGCCAGTTTTCTCCCGCTCACAACTCGAACATATGCGGGCATTCAAATTACAAATGTAGTTAATAGACCACCAACAAAGGAAGCGCTAAATAGACTACAAATTAAGGATTTCATGGCAGTTGAATAACATGATCTTTTGTGGTTAATAGACCACCAATAAAGGTTTTAACCACATGAAATTTGTGGTTTAAACCAAAACATTTATAAATTTAATCATATATTTCTTCCAGTTTCCTCTATCATCTCAATTTTTAAAAAATTTAGTTGTAAAATAATTAATTACTTGAAAGCGAGAAAATCATTATTTTGATACCGTTTTATGACTGACTGTAGTACTTTTATAGTTGTAAAATAATTACTTACTTGAAAGAAAGAAAATCATTATTTTGATACCATTTTATAGCTGGACTCTACTAAAGATATTCATTTGCTGCCGTGAATGCCATTGTAAGTTGAGCAATTGCAATTTACAGCTTTCGTGAACGATGCATCAAATTGCCGCTAGTCTTTTCTCATGCTCACAAATAAAACATTTGTGGGCATACAAATTTTAGCCTACCTAAATTTGGCCCCATGAATGAGTATTTGGCCTCATGAAAAAATAATTCCGGCGAATATTATATAATAAAATCGGAAAACCCTTTATAAAAGAAGACTGTTTTACCCTTTCTCAATTAGTTGTTAATTAAGTGATTAAAGTCTAAACAAAATTAATTAGTTTTAATTCTCATATGTAAAAACAAGATTAAAAATTATCAAGCATGATCAAACACGAGAATCACCCAAGGTTTTTTAACCAAAATCTTGAATCTGAACAACGCACAATTGGTCTATATATATAGACACTTAAGCCGATTATGCTTGGGTTCTCGAACAATCGGTATATATTTTTACCTAAATACGCCGATTGTTGTTGTTCTACCCAGAAATTTAAACAAAACAATCGGTGTACCCCTGCACATTTATTGGCCGATGGTTGAAATATAATCGGTGTAAATTAATGAACATAAAGAACGATTATGTGTACACAGGAGATTCATATACTTGAGCATTCTTAATCGGTGTATCTGAAAACCATCATCTAACGATTTGAAAAAATGGATTTTTCTGGAAGTCAATAATCGTTTTTGGAAAGCAATATTATAGAACGATTGTCAGACAATCGTTCGATGTATACACCAAGTTAACCCAATTAAGCCATAAAATCGATTATGATTTTACTTCATATATAATCGGTATACATACTGATCGATAACCACCGATTATTGTTCTTGTTTTTTGAAAATGAAGAACAATCGTTTGATATGGTGGCCAATATACGCCGATTCTGGGAAAAACATTATTAATGAAATTTATGGTGGGAGGAGTGGAGGCGGCGGTGGTGGTGATGGGGTAATGTTTTTTTTTTTTTGTGGTCTTTTTGTGGTTGGCTTAATGATATCTATGGAGGAAGATGGTGGTGGAGGCATTGGTGGTGGTGGTGGTGGTGGTGGTGGCGGCGGTGGTGGTGGTGGTGATGGAGGCGGCGGGAATGGTGGTGGTGGAATAGGAATGAAGGAGAGGGTGGCTATGGATATGGAAATGAAAGAAGTGGTGGTTATAGATATGTAATGAAATTAGATTAGAAAATGAGTGAGGGTAACTTAGTATTTTCATCCATTTTTATACATCCCATATCTTTCTCTATTGGATAGGTTTAAATTTTCATGGGGCCAAATATTCACTCATGGGGCCAAATTTAATTAGGAATTTTAGGTAGCCATTGCAAGCATAAATTTCTTGAAAATTCTATGGTTGTACAATATTAACTTTGACAGTGACGCTGTAAGCGTAAAAACCTAAGAGTTAATAATCCATAGGATCCATTTATAATTTGGGGGATGTTAAGAGCATGCACCATGGTAGCCAGATTATACATAGTCCTGCACAACGAGTAGAAGGGGAACCAACCACTATGGTGTATAGTTTTTCTATATTAGGGAGATTTGTATTGGATAGAGCACGAATTAGGCTATGACCGACCCTATCCGGTCCATGTTCAACCCTACAGTCATGGACATTCTTCAAACCATGTGTACATATTGGTAGTGAGCGATCCCACTGGTCTGGCCTGTCCGGATATTTTTGGGCTTGGGAGGTCCAAAGCCCATCAAAATAGGTTACCGGAGGAGGAGATAAACACATGACCAAATGGTGAAGATTGTTCAAATACCAAAAGAAAAAAAAAATGGTGAAGATTGTTAAGAAGTTTAAAGTATTTGGTGGAGACGGTGAAAAAATGAGGAGAAGATCAAACGACCAATAGAGCTGCAAAAAAACATTGAAGGTTACTATCTCAAATGAATCACCATGTTTCAACTTCAAGGTTATGACTACATGAAAACGAATTGTAGATAGGAAAGATGGAAATTTCCGGGCCCGGATATATATTCATCTTTGTAATCTACAGTCAGTAGTCACTGAAACATGTGCTGTATATAGACATTTTTACTTGCTCCGTAAAAACATATGAATCAAGGAAATTATTCATCACGTGATAATGGTTTTAATTGTTCGATAAAAAATTGTCTACAAAATGATAATGTTTCTATGGTAGCTTCAATGATCTCAGTTCCATCTTTGATCAAACACCGTTTCCAATTTCCTCCGTCATCTCAATTCCTAGAATATTGTTGTTTTAGAATAACCATATTGCTGTTTTAAAATAACCAACCGGAAAACTGCAGAAATTTACTAACATGAAACCATTTTATGCCTATAAACCCCAAAACCATATTCTACTATTAACAAGGAGATGCCATTGGGTGCAAATGGAGCCATTGCAATTTATAATGAATGAACACGACCATATAAGTTTCGCGAGTCCTCTCTCATGCTCACAAAATAACCATTTGTTGCCATTCAAATTACAAGTACATGTAAATTTTGCTTCAAAACAAAACACTAAAACGATCATGAATTTGTTGAGTGTGTATGCACCATTCTAATGTGAAACTTGTAAATGAAAGAAATCTAAGATATAAACTATTGAACCCGTGGGCTTATGGATTATGGATGGAACTACTAAGTATGGATCATTCTCAAATAATTCTAAGGTCACGTGTTTCTTCCAATTTCCTCCGTCATCTAAATAACTAGTTTGTAAAATTATTTCCTTGAAGTTGAAACAATAATAATCACTTATTCGATAACGTTTATGAACTCACTAGCTAATGGCATCTGTTGCAATGAATGCCACTGTAAATGGGCCAATCGCAATTTAGTAACTGAAATTGAATGAACAAACCATTTAGTTAAGATTCGCTGCTTCTACGATGCTCACACATAAAACATTTGCGGACGCTCAAATTACAAGTAGCCTTAAGAAACATGGATTTCTTGAGTACACTACGCATGTTTGTGCAGGGGATCCTAAGCCTAAAAGCAAGTGGGTAAGTAGCTTAGCAAGAACCAACGCAGAGTTCTCTGGCACTTTCCATACTATAGCTATGCAAGGCCATCTGCATGCTGTATGCCTAGTTATACGTTTAGGGTAATGCTGGGGACCAACATCCCTTAAGGGCGCGCACCACCTTTTCGCTATAGGACATATCAATTTTAGTCCGTTGGATGATGGTTTTGGTATCAAACAGATGCCGGCCGATGCGCAAACAGATGCGCTTTAGGTTTTTGTTAAAAGAAGGTGAAAGCTTATACTCTTGAGTGGCCGGACAATTTCCTTCAATTGTTTAACCACCTTCCGAGTGGCTTCACCGAGCAACACATCTGGTAGAGAATGTATGGGTGATCAATCTCTCTAGCGCTGCAGAGGAAAAATAATTAAAATAAAAATGTAACCCAGATTGCATACCAATGTAGAAATAAAAATTGTGATTAAATAAAGAAATGAAATTACATTATTTCAAGTATATGTATAATTCTCAAGAAGCTGTTTATAAAAATAAACTTATGAATTACATATTTTCAAGAATGATTTTTCTAATCATAAAACAGTGATAAGACGACATTTTGTTTAGTCATATATTTCTTTCAGTTTCCTCCATCATTTTAGTTTTAAAATATTTAGATGTAAAATAATTTTTGCTCATAATAGAGAAAATTCTATTCTAGGGCTCATTAACTAGTGGTATGAATTTGTTGCAGTAAATCCCACTATTTATGAACGAATGAACAAACCATGTAATGTAAGATTCGCCTCTCTTTTCTCATGCTTACACATCAAACATTTGTTGGCATTCAGATTGTAAGTAGCTATAACAAGCATGAATTTCATGATAGTATGAATGGTCATCCAGTGCAGTATTTATTTAGTGTGCAAATGGCAGATGTAATTAGTCTTAAAAGTTAATGGTGCGAGGGACCTACATAATTTGGTAGATGTATAGCTAGCCAACATTATGATGGTTCAACGGTTACTGCAAGAAGTATGAACCTGACAGAGTGACAGGATTTACTGGACAAGTGATCCAACACGTTCTTTCAACTGACTTAACGAATATACCGACTTATTGTTAACCCTGACACAAATTAGCAAATGTAGTTTCATTAGTCCGACGAGGAAGCGACATTAGGCAAAGGCAAGGAAGGCCATTTGACATGCATATGACATTGATTGGTCAATGTCAGGTGTCCGAGGATTTTGAGTTGGCCCAGCTTAAGTAATTAAGCATCCAAGGAATGACCTTGGCATTAGGCCAAAGCTTGGCCAAGGCTTTAATAATGCATAGGAAGCAATGGCGCAGCCAAACGCGCTATTGCAAGTCCGTACTCGGCCAAAGGTAACAAGAAGGCTAAGGCTTGTGGGCCAAAGCTATGCGCGAGTTTAGAAGGCTTAATAGCATGTGTATGCACTATTTGTAGCGTCCAATGAAGTGTAGCATATGGCCTGGATGGGATGGCGCAGCATGGTTTGGTAAAAGCCCATATGAAGCTTAAAAGTTGACCAAGGCTTGGATACGCGTGGCCTGAGTAGAAGGATGGTGAAGAACGGTTAGGATAACCGTGTTTGGCCCTAGTAACTGAAAAGAACAAGTGGAGCGGCGTTTGGCCTACAACAAGGCTAGCAGTTGGCACAGTTGACTGGCTTGTGCAGCAGTTGCACACGAGTTGGCTTTGTTTCTGGTGCTATTTATAGGCCAGAAAATGTTTGTAGATAGAGTTCTTCGGTTTAGGAGACAGAGGGATAATTCCATAGGCTTAGAGAGTGAGTTGTAGGCCATTTAGGGAGTTTGACATCACTTGGGAGTGATGGCCATTTGTAGTCCAGATTTGGGTGAGTTTTGTATTCTTCCTTGAAGTAATGAAAGTGAGTTGTTGCTTCTAATTATGTGTTCCTGATTGATATTGACACTGTGTTGAATTGGTTGCATGGCAAAGCCTTAATGCAGTATGGGATGCATTTAAGGAGGAGAGAAAATAAAGAAAGACTTCCGTTGCCAATCTTTGGGTGCATTTGAATTGAGCAAGTGTGTAAGGCTGAGCATTGATGGGCGAAGCTTGATTCACTGAACCATTAGTGTTGCCGAGTCATTCCTAGGCCGAAATTGGTTGACGCTAATTTGGAGGTGTGACACTTATCATTGTGGCGATGTCCAACTGCTCCGAGTGGCTTGACCGAGTAACACATCCTGTAGAGAATGTATGGGTGCTCAATCACTCTAGCGCTGCAGAGGAACGGGGTGTTCGAAATCGCATCTTTTAATTCTAATCTGAATGACAGAGTTATCCACTCCGTCCATGGGGCTGGTAGTCTGCAGCATTGTCTACACGGTGCCTGCGCATTAACAGTCCCATATCAAAACTTAATTTATGTATTTTCCTATTGATAATTTATCAACCAAAAGGGTGGTGTGCAATCAACTCAAAGACAATAATGTTGTAGTTCTAAGTAAATGTTCTCACCTTGCTCCACTCGACCGGGTCCATCGTTGGCGATGTAATATTAACACTATGTACAGCGAAAGCTGAACGAAATTCATCCCGGTTACAGTCATTCGATCCTGGCGCTGGTACTAACCTCTTATACGAAGTCAATGTTACATTATTTTCTCCAACTCCGTCGACATTGTCTAGGAAATAAACAAGCGGTTGATCACAAGGTTCAGGACTTATGGGACGAGTATTGAATGTGAAAGGTTCATTTCCCCAACTCTTCCAGGTTCGAAACGTCTGCAATGCCATTCCGAGTACATTATCTGCCACTAACCACGGGTATATCTGAGCAGTGTAACCCCAAGACACCGACACAGACCATTTCCGTTTCAAATCATGGCAGATACTTTGCTGCAAGACTCGCCCTATATCCATTGTGGATGCACCCACCATCTTTTAAGATTATGAGTACTAATACTTTGCTGAAAGACTCGCCCTGGATAAGCCATTCCTTCTATGTTGCTTCAGACTCTGTTGTAAGATTATGAGTACTAATGGATTTGTAATCCATCTCGATAGGTAGAATAATACAAATGCAATCACTAAAAATGCTAAAAGATTTTTTTTAATCATTTGATTCATGGTAATTCGAGAAATATTGGTAAGTTGAGCAATGGAGGCAAGGAAGAACTTAAAAGTATCTAATGAAATTTGTTGTTTGGAGAACTTACGATGAGAAGACCAGAAGAGATACATGTAAACCCACGATCATATAATGAAATTGTCGATTACATTTTGATTGAATTATTGTGGGAAATCTTAATGAGGCTGTCTGAATTGGATATATGTATGTCAATTGGATGCGAGGATACAACATGGGAGAGGGAAATATTCAACTGCCTTTAGTGGGGATGTTGGTTGACAGTACAAGATTAGCACTTCATTTGCTCGCAACTGGCTTCGTTATTGTCACGTGCTTTCAAAGATTATGAGCAAGCTCCATTTTTCTTTACTTTTTTTGGTCGCATTAATCTTTATGAGGAGTTATATATTCCACTTGTGTATATCCTTTTTCCTTATGATATCAACTGGCTGTATACTATTGACACATCTATCTATCTATACTTAATATATAAAGGAGAACAAATTTTACTTACGTGTCGCGACCACATTCAGTTTCAAGTTTTCTCAAAAATTGGGCTATCCAATAAAACTCTAAAAAATGGGTCTATCTGTTGCAACCATTGGGTTTCAAGAGACGAGATTGTTCGCAAAAAAGAAAAACCTGGTGTTTACGTAGAAAACCCTCAAGAGGTCCAACAAGTACAGGCGGCTTTGTTTCTTGACCGAATCGTGAAAGGATGCGTGTTTTGTCCAATCTCTCATAACTTTTCAGATAGTTGTGACGTTCCAGGAAAAGAAGATAAATAGTGGAGTACTCAACACATTGGCAGTTTCTAAATTGTAATTTCAAAGTCACATAATTGTTAATCTGTTTGGTCTGATCGTTGTTAGAAGTTGTATAAGTTATGTCAATCGCTGACAGTAATATTACCAGAAGCCACAAGGGAACAGCAATGGCAGCAAAAATACAACTATGTGTAACGAGTCAAATAACTCATTGGGTTTAATTTTATATAAACCCTTTGATCACATTCAATGGCTTCAATCTTCATCCCAGTCAAGGATGTCGCAATTTTGGTTTAAATCATGAAAATACAGTAAGATTTATCTTTCTGTTTATTTTTTATTGATATTGTTGAAGCAGTTATGTGTCGACATGTTCTATTGCTTTGTTGATATAGGTT
Organism: Papaver nudicaule; assembly: GCA_023529015.1. Lineage (NCBI taxonomy): Eukaryota > Viridiplantae > Streptophyta > Magnoliopsida > Ranunculales > Papaveraceae > Papaver > Papaver nudicaule. Next base: position 32,397 of record JAJJMA010100741.1, read on the forward strand.
TACGAAACTGGATATCATAAAAGGTTTGATGTTGGTGAACTTATTGTCTGAGTTGTTCTTCAGGTTTCTGTGAAGATGTCGCGAAGAAGATGAATGTACTAATAGAACTTAGGTAATACTATCTTGGCACGCAAAACATGTTTATCCCAATCTATCAAATAATGGCAGTGATCCATTAACTATTAAAACAATTGCTCATTGTTATGAAGAAGTTGGGATTCTCCAGAAAGCCACCGACTTACATAAGATAACCATTGTACGCCATTTTCTCTCTCACGATTTCTATGCAAGATAAATTAATTTTGGTTGAATTTGTTCGAAGGCAAGGGATGAAACCAAGAGATTATTTGGACAACAAAGTAAGGGATGATGATCAAAGCATCAGAAGAACAAATTCAATCAATCAGTAAACATTCAGAGAGTCACCAGAAGAGCAAAATGAAATCATCAAGATCAAATGGTACCTTTTACCTGTTGCAGAAGTCTCCAGTACATTCTACCATGGTGGCGGATGAAAGTTCAGACCATTCTCTGTTTCAGTTCCAAATATGTGTTTTCGAAAATGATTACAGAGAGTTCGTCATTTCTCGAGAAGGTTCATTTTCCTTACTCCACTTGCATACATACGTGAACGCCAATGCAATCAACTTCAAGATCATGATACGTATGTTACCTTTTTTGTAATGGTCTGTTACCTTCACAAACATCACCATTCACCAAGGTAATAACATTTCATGATTTCTTAACTTCTGATTAGAACTCATGGAAATACGACTAACAACATGGTGTGTATTAATTAAATTAAATTTTAGGGTGGAAAGAAGGCACCAAGTATTGTGATGGTAGCGAAGGTTTAAGGTCATTTTCAAATGGCATGTCCACATATCTCTAAAACCCAATATATTGAGGGGAAAGAACACAAGAACATGAAGAAATAGAACAAGGGGTACACTACCAGAGGATAAGTGGACAACTTCATCCTTGAATGGCGTTTGTAAAATTGGAAGGTTATACCAATCAAATGATTACGACAAGGAAACAATTTATTGGTTTAAAGATTAACCAGAATGTACAGAGTTGTGCCTTCACCATAAGAGTTGAGAATTTTAGTCAAGATACATAAAAATAAAAAAGTATTGATGATATCATTAAGAAAAATTAAACAGCAGGATGGCACATTTCTAAAACACAGATGGGTTGCATATGCTAAGTTAATATTCCTCTGTTCACCAAAGAGTGCAACAAGAGAAATCTTGCAAAACTCAAAGGCAAGGGCTAAGAGACCTGAAGTTATCGTTATGCATACACGGGACAGGTAAAGTATAAATCTTACGCGAACTTACAAGTTAATATTTCTAACGAGGTTAATAACGCTATTGAATGCATCCCTTAAGACACTAGCCCGTGCATTAATGCACGGGCATACAAAGCCTTATTAAATATGAAGAGAAAACAATACAGTTAAGCTAGCACAACGCATCACAATGAATCCTACAGTTAATCGTTTAGAACGTGTGATACGAATCATCTTCCAGATTTAGTATTTTATTATTTTCAATAATTCATGCACCATTATTTAGCATGTTTCAATGTCCTTTGAATCATCTAACTTAATGGCTAATATTTGATCATGTGGTTTTTCCAATTTTCTCCATCATCTCAACTCCTAAAATACTATTTTCAATGTGAAAACAACAGTCTTTAAAATGCAGAAAATCACTAATTTGAGACGAAAAAACAGTTGTATTGACCCCGCAAATGGAGCAATAGCAATTTATAGATGAATGAAACCATTTAAGCATTCGCTAGTCTTCTCTAATGCTCACATATAAAACATTGTTGGCATTCAAATTACAAGTAGCTGTAGCACACATGCTTTAAATCTTACAAACACGTACAACAAAGCATGAATTTATATTTGGGCAATATTCCAGCGTGAAACTGTAAATGTAAAAAAATCTAAAGGTTAATAACTTGTGGGATCCGCTGATTGTGGGGGAACCAATCCCAGTATAACGTTAAAATGGCAAAATGTCCATGCTATATTCCTTCCACGCTATTTTTCAATGTGCTAGAGTCAAGTTTCAAACAAATCAATATCTAAAATTTTTACCACTCTTCCTTCTGCATCTGTATATAATTGCTGATGATCGTTGTTAGACGATTTTAGTTTTAGTTGATGGGAATCTAGAGATAGCGTTTGGAATCGATGTGATGCTATATGTTAACTGGTTTCAAAACATTTTAGAGACTCAGTTTGCAATACTTTAATAAGCCAACAATGCCGTCTATAAAACATTAAAACCAAAGTATTTTCGATTACGATTTGTATCATACAACTTCCGGTATCAATATTTATCAGTCTACCAGAATTGTTCTACTAATTTATCAACGTCTTTCTAGTCTTTCTAATAATTTATTCTCCCTTCTTATCATGTTGATCTATATTATCTGTGTCTTCTTCCTTCTAAAAAATCTTTCCAACCTCTAATTATGTTAATCTTCCTTGCCTATTTACTCCTCATTGTTGTATGGTAGTTTCTTACTCTAATCATAAAAATACATATATCATATTTCTTCCGGTTATCTCCACTATCTCAATTTTTTAATATTTTATTAGTAAAAATAACTTTAGCTTGGTACGGAGAAAATTTACTAATTTGATACCATTAATCTATGGCTCACTAACTAACTCATGTGGTATGCAAATGCCACTATAAATGGAGTAACTGCAAATTTATAGAAGAATCCATGTAAGTTTTAACAGTCTTCTCTCATGCATACTCCTAAATAAAATATTTGTTGTCATTCAAGTTGCAAGTCGTGAATTTCTTGAGCATGTAGTAGTAAATGTAAGAATGTGAGTTCACAAATTTGTGGGACCCACTTAAATTTGGTGTTACCGCCAAGAAGGTAGCTGGGTAGCAGTGGCAGTAGCAGTGTAGCACCAAGGCAGGCTCTCTAGCACTTTCCATGTCATAGCTATGCGAAATTGCCAAGCTAGCTGCATTCCTTAATTACATTTTGTGTCCCTTTTGACCGTTTAAAGATGACACGGGACGACTTGCAATATGGTTCGTAATTAGCCGCATCATAAGATGAAGATCTGATGCTTTTGACTGGTGTCCAGTTCGTTGGCATTCAGAATACATGTAGCCATTACAAGCATAAGTTTCTTGTATACAAATGATTGTGCAGTTTTTATTGTGAAACTGTAAATGTAAAAAAGGAATCTGACTTAAATTCCTCTCGGACATGAGAATCTTAAAGTCTAATATTTTCATGGGTGAAGAGCTAAAATGCCCTGTATTTCCACCAAACATTGAAACGCCCTATTCCATTCAATTATCAGTTAAACTCAGTTAAGTAGTCAAAGTGGCACACATGCGACTTCCCACATGTGAGGATAAAGTCATTTCTACCCTTAATGATTTAGACGCACCAACTAAGTGACAAGTGTGATTGAAATCAAGGGCGTTTAGCGTGCCACGTGTGCACAGGGCATATGCCCTGACCACGTCAAATGCACGTCGCAATGTTTGATGGCACAACTCAGTTGATTTTACTCAGCCAAAGTAGCTAAGTTGAAATGCATTGGATGCTATATGTATTTAATATCATCCACGGGACTATCAAAGTGACTATGACACGCCCTGAATGCCTGTCACACCATTTTCAAGAGAATGTATCCTAACTTTCATGTGATAATGTGGTGAATTAGGTGAACATGATTCAGAGAATGTGCTCCATGCTTATTAAGCTTTATGCTCCATTGTTGTTACCAACACCATCATTTTCATTGTCAGTACCATTAGCAACGTCTTCTGAATGTGAATGCAATGGAGCTGTCCAACTGGATTACCCATTTGAAACAAGCCATGTACCAAATCTCAATTTTTTTGGGTTCATGTGATGTACTAGTTTCATTAGGTATATCTAGTGGTACAGTTGATATTGATGATTTATTTTTATTTATTTTTCGGGGTTAAGTTAAGCATTTTTTTATAAAATTCTCTCAGGATGGGTGATATGGATCCCCCGATCACAACATTCGTGGTTGTCAAGGTGGTGAAGTTGGATCTAACCCTAAAAAGAAAGGTGCCATAATGTAGTGTTCTGTTGATGAGGATGATTCGATAGTGATGAAAACACCGATCTTGTCTAAAGTGATGAAAACACCGACTACGCCATCTACTTCTGCAACACAAACTACTCCATCAATGAAACCTCCTCTTGCTCCATCTACATCCAAAGCTAAGGCTCCTGCTACTGCATCAATGAAGCCTCCACTTGCTCCATCTACATCCAAAGCTAAACCACCATCAAAGACCCAAAAGAAATACTGCACCATCTTCCATTGCAGCTGTTACTGGTGCCAATGGGAAGGTAATCAACTTTATTGAACCCCCTTCAGAAAGGCAGAGAAAGTCCAATTCAAAATATCTTAAGTAAGGTTCAATGCCACATGGATTAAGTGTTATTCAAATTTAGTTTAATGATTATTCTTTTTCATAGACTAATAATGTCTTGGCAGTCGAAAATAGCTCATTTTTTTTCATTCATTTAATTTAAATTCATTCATTCCAATAGACTAATAATGTAATCGGAGACATCAGTTTGTTAGAAATTAAAATTGTTGGATTTCTTGAAATTTGAGTGTTTTAGTTTATGTCAAGTAGTACAATCGTTGTTAAATGGTGACACACGTGAGTCCTATATGGTTTAGCACATTGAAATGCTTGGTAAAAGTTGTTGGTGCGGTTTGACCGTTTAATTATTATGTAGTTTCACCCAATATCGAAAATCCAACTTGCCAAGATGGTTAGCTAGTTGGCCTAAGTCTCAGCAGATCTGAGGTTCGATTCTCAATACTCTTTTATTTTTGTAGTTAAATTGCCCTCTTCCTGTTACAACCAAACATGGCATTTCGGGTGTAGGGCCAGTTTGACTCGTGGCTTGCCCTTGGGCCCTCGTAGTTAAATTGCCCTCTTCCTGTTACAACCAAACAGGGCATTTCGGGTGTAGGGCCAGTTTGACTCGTGGCTTGCCCTTGGGCCCTCGATTTCAGGGTGACGGGTGCATCTAAACTAATAAGGGTATAACTGACTTTATCTCCACATGTGGGAAACCGCATGTGTGCCATTTTGACTACTTAACTGAGTTTAACCGAAAAGTGGATGGAATAGGGCATTTCAATGTTTGGTGGAAATACAGGGCATTTTCACAAGTATGCAGCCCAAAACAGGGCATTCTGGCTATTATCTCTATTTTCATCTTGTTGTTGTTTTTTTGAGTTTTTAACCATGTACCAATGTTGGTAGTGACTCTAGTAAGCCTGGGCTGTCCGGAACTTTATTGCAGTGAATGACACTGTCTAGTTGAGCAATTGTGATCGGCAGGTATATCCAAATTTTCATGTTGATTTTGCAACTGAATTTGAAATCTGCAGGCGTGTGGATTATGGTTGTTGATTATTGTTGTGTCAAATAATTTCAGGACTACTTCTTATATATGGTTTTAATAACCAAGTATGTTTACTAGATAACCGCTGAAAATCGCAGTGGAGGGCCGACCGAATTCGATTTTAGTCCAATAAACACGAATTCGTTCCAATTGGATATTTTTTTTTTTTTTTTGCTTTAACAATAGTTAGGGATTGGTATTACTGTACTTGACTATCCAAAAAAATTGGAAAGAAAACAACCAATTGGGATTCAATTAGCCAAATTGAGGTGAAATTGAAACTTTCAATTGGAGACGAATTCTTTCCAAGTTGATCAATTTTTTTTGCTTGAATTCTGAAAAAAAAACAATCAATCGGGGTTCAATTGAGCCAAATTAAGGTGAAATTGACAATTGCGTTAGTTACAATTAATTGTTAGTGACTATTTGCATAAGAGTGTGCATAAGAGGTCCTCCCTCCCGTCGAGCCCTACGGTCGATCGGCCCAATTATATTTGCGGATTAAGGTGAAAAAAACAATCAATCGGGTTTAATTTAGCCAAATTAAGGTGAAATTGACAATTGTGTTAGTTACAATAAATTGTTAGTTACAATTAATTGTTAGTGACTATTTACATTTAAGTGTCCATAAGAGGTCTCCCTCCTGTCGAGCCCTTCGGACCCTACGGTCGATCGGCCCAATTATATTTGCGGATTAAAAGTTATGTTAAATAAAAGTTATGTTAAATAAATTGGGACTTCTTTGTAATCGGCAGGCATGTGTATATATTCACCGATTAAAAGTTACCCGTATAGTGATACTATCCAACCAAGCTATTCTAACTTCACTATAAGAAATTCTACCATTTTGTAAAGTTTCCATGTCCGTTTATGGTTTTTTGAGTATCACAATCTCGGATACGCGAGATATGGTTTATATTATGGTTTCTTGTTCTACTTATGATGATTTGAGGGAGTTACTGTTCTACTTATGATGATTTACTCTCGAACCAGTTGTTTATATTATGGTTTCTTGTTCTACTTATGATGATTCTTTGAGATCCTTGAGAAGAACGGAAAGTGAAATTAGGGAGGAAGGAAGGAGTTCGTGGAGGAAGAGAAAGAGACGACAAACAGGCAAAGTAGATTTATCTTACCGAGGGAGGGTATATATGGTGTAAGACGCTTACCTCACCGAGGTGAAGTGAGAATTTATGAAAACAATAACAAAAAATGTCAATTTTACCCTTGTTAATTTGTGCATGGGTGCACAAGTTAACAAGACCAGCTAGTTTATTCGTTTTGGGACAATTTTCATTTCTTTGCTTGCATTCCTTTCTGGATTTTTGTAATTAAAAGTCTAAAATGTATTCTATAAATGCTAAGGAAGTTAATTTGTGAAGATTCGACGTGTCTTTTATAAGCACTAGAACTTCCACCATGCGCTTTTGCGCGTGGTATGATTTGACATTACAGTTTGATAGTAAAATGTAAGTAGCCTAGATAATTCTTTTTTGTAGAATCAATTTTAAAGGATTGAGGGATGAATGGTTTAGATGATTCTAGAGATTTATTTTCAATTATAATTACTATTATACCCTTACTTATTATATGAAGTGTGCTTATATATAAGATATCAAGGGCAAAATCGTTTAAAAATTTTACAGCTTCACTAAGGGGTCTTCCCTTTATATAATGGAATAGATTGTTATTGAAATTTGTTTTATGGATGTCGAGTGCAAATTTGTGCACGCCCTAAATAAAGGGTTGCACGTTACTCCTTCAATTATTGGGCCACGTATGGTTTCTGATTTTCTATTTTATTTTTTATTTCTTTTTTTTTTTTTTTTTTTTTCTTGGGTGAAATTTTTTCTTTCTGAAATTAAATCTAAATTCACTTTTCTTTTTTCTCTCTCATTCTATTTTGTGATCTATTCTCCTTCTTTTCTGAAAAACTCTAATGGTAAAATTGATGGAGGCCACGGATATTCAATATCATCCAAATATTTCTCTTTCCCGTCTTTTGTTCTTCCTCACAGCAAAATCAAAGATTCGAAAAGTAGATGATTTGTCGATGATTCTAGTTTACCGCATCCTTAAATTGATCTCATCAAATCAATAACACTATTAATATCAGTATTCTTTTTTATCATATTAAGCCATCTTGTTGTCTTCGATCTACCTCCGACACAGTTTTAGTAGATGTATTACAGAAGTAGGTTTCAATTTACTAATCGTTTCCCGGCAATTAAATGTAAGGGTGACTCTCAGATTCAACTAATTTGTTTACAAAATCAGGGGTTTTCTTTATCTCTCTCTTACTTTTTTCCTTTTTTTTTTTTTTTTTTTTTTTTTTTCAATGGTCGGTTGCCAAGGATTTACAGTACTTATACAACAATTATCACTCCATCTTGATTTGGACTCGTATGTGATGGTTTGCTTTCTTTTGGTTCAATTCTAGCCTTTCTTATCCCAAAATTCTTATTTTTGCTACTTCTCTGAAACTGTGTTCACTGTTCGATGACCTTGTTATCTAATTTGGATTTGTTCAATTAAGAACAGCCAACTATTGAAGGAGGTGATCAGAAAAAAGAATGAGAGAGAAAAAAAAAGTGAATTTAGAGTTATTCTCTGTCTCGAAAATAAAAAGAAAAATAAAAAATCAGAAACTTTAGGCTACGTGGCCCAATAACTGAAGGTGTAACGTGCAACCCTTTATTTAGGGCGTGCACAAATTTACACTGATGGATGTCTATTCCGGAATAGTTATATCTTCCCAAAAGGGATGATTGGACATGACATGACACTGATGTGGCACTCTAATATTTCAACACTTTTAAAACTGAATCTAGTGGTGACACATAGGACTCAAGAATTCTCCTCTAGTAAAGTGATGCTGAAAATCGATTGATTGATTAATTGATTGGGTCTAATTCTATTTGGGAGATTTACATGAACCACACGAAGGCTAGAAAACAGAAATTAGTGTTGGATAGAATTTGGCAACGAAGGTCAGTGTTGGAATTAATGTTTGAAACTTTGCTGGATCCTGGGTCATAAGAAGAGAATGTTGAGCAATATTACTTTCAACACAATATGTTAAACGATTGTGGTAAAAGTTCACCATGATTTTTATACAACTAGTCTATCCAGCACGCGCTTTTGCGCGTGCAGAAACTACACAACTATATTTTTGGTTGCCCGAATTTCTTAGAGAGTAAATCAAAAATTTGAGGGAGTTACTGATTTAAATAGGAGAATGGGTTCCGAGAGTAAAAAGAGAGGAGGTGTAGGTAGGAAGAAGAGAAAGTAGATGAAGAGTTGAAAAAGGAGATGAAGAAGATTCGAGAGATTAGATTTAAATTGCACATTGAATTACTATTATACCCTCATCTATTTAAGTAAATTGTACACATATTTTATAAATACAGGGGTAAAATGGTCCTAAAAATTTACAGCTTCATTAAGGGGTGTTGGTTTTATATAATAGAATAGATGTGTTCATCACTGAGGTCTCCAACTATATTCAACTGGGACTTGAATCTTCACCTTACCCACCATTGCAATAATGTGGCTAGGAAAATGAGAGTCCACAGCAATCTCAATAACAATGGAGTTTATGAAGGTTTTTCTTTTCTTTAGTGAAGTGAAGTCAAGTCAAGATTGGGATGGAAGATGGATAATTTCTTCCCCTATCTTTCATTGGGGCACATAAAGATAATGTCACTGCCGAATTCAAACTAGGACCAATTGAAAAGGTTGTTGGGTCCATAAGTTAAGATGCCTCATGTCACAATATGGGCATGTGACCTAGAATAAGTGTTGTGGCTCAAATTAAGGAACAAAGAGTTTGTTTTTTCAGTTTGTCCTGTGACCATAAAAAAATCATCCCATAAACCAAATTTTGTCTGGTAACACCCATGATACAAGGAAAAAAAAATGGGGATCTCTTGTGATTCATAATTTGGAGAATAATTTGTCTCCAAATTATGATGTTGGTTCCATTTTGTTTAACTGGAAGATTGTTCTAAACATGTGGTTGAACCCTTCCTCAGTTGTATTATATGCTCTCTCTTTTTTTAATACGACCTCTTTGTGCTTTCGAGAAATAAAAAATCATTTAATTCAAAAAAAAAATATGATAAAAAGGAAATATTGACACTGTGGAATGGCCAAGAACCATGTATGTTGAGCCTCTTCCTATGGGACACAAATAACACCAATTACGAGTGTTTTGGCTGGCTATGGACCCAGCAAACACCCCAAACGACGTTGCAAAGTTGCAACTTTGCAACGTCAGACAGAATTAGTATCGTCGATGGAATTTCCATCGACAGATACAAATATCGATGTTGATGGAATTTCTGTCGGCGATTGTATTTCAGTCGACAAGATTAGGGTCATCCAACGGCCTATATTTCATTCCCCAATCCTATATAAACTCAAACTTGGTCTTCACTTCATTCACTCACAACTTAGTTCGATATTTCTCAAGTATTCTCTCGACTTCATCCCATTAATCGATTTTTTTTTGTAAATGTCAAATCCATCATCTTCCCAAGCCGCTCGGTCATCACATTCACCTCCACCATCTTCTCCTCCAAACTTTATTTTACTCAGTACTCCTCTGGCATCACCTAAATTTCGAAGCGTAACGGCAAAATTAGTCCATAACTACTACTACTACACTGAACCTTCATCGAAAACTCCTCCTTCATTTAAGAGATTATATCCTACTCCTCCTAGACACTATGGTAACTTAACAGTTAAGCGATGCAAACCTTCCACAACTTCTTCTTTGTCATCTAAAAAAAAAACTGCACCGAAAAAACCAGCAAATCCTCTACATTCATTACCAGATGCACCAAAACCTCGTCCTAAGTTTACATGGGATGAAGATTTATGTCTTTGTACAAATTATATGATTTTCTATCCCACCCCGGACGATATAAAACGAAATCGGGTTAAAGTAAATGAACCAATGTTGTGGACTACTGTCACTGCAGAATTCAAATTAAATAGAAGTATTTCCAAAGTTGTGCGTGATCTGAATACGTTGTGGTCGCGTTGGAGCAAAATACACCAAAGAGTCCACGATTTTATGCACATGGGGAGAATGGTCAAAACACATCATTTTCCGGGAGATACCGATGATGAAAATCATGGCAGGACTTTGAAGGAATGGCAACGATGTAAAGGAAAGAAATTCAAGTACGAACGACATTACCGTGTCCTCAAAACTTTTCTTGTTAATCGTTATGTGGGTTGATGAGAAGAGTTCGTCGAAGAAAGTGTTAAATAAAGTATCTTATGTTCTGGCCTAACACTACAACAAAAATGGCTTTAGATCACACGGGTTAGATCACAGTTTGTGAAAAACTGTAGTCTATGTAGGGCCTTTTACCTAAGATAACAGTTTATAGAGTATCTGTGATATTTAATCTTCATAGATCACTTATTTGGTAAAAACTGTGATCTTTAAGGTAAGCAATAGATCACTGATTTTTTCAAACAGTGTTCTAATCAAAAGGAATTCAAAAAAGGCCCAACAAAATTCAACCGGGGCCCAAACTATATATTTAACCAAGTCCATAGAAACTCGATTCATTTTCTCAAAATGTTTCTCTCTTCTTCTTCTTCTCTTCTCTCCCTCTCCATCTCCCAAATATCCCACAGAGAAAAAGCTTAACCCTAATTCGAAATCGCGACTATCTCGATTTAAATCACGATACACTTAACCCTAATTTTCGAAGTTGTTCTTCACCTTGTTGATTCATGCGTAGATACTTTCAGATTTTATGAATTTTGAGTCGTTTGAATGTCTAGGGTTAGGGTTCGATTGAGATTGTCATCGAAGAAACAATCCTCAGGTTTAATTTTGAATCCGCCTCAGAATCCTTTGAATTCATTGCGGTCTACCTCGTATGAGATCAGAATCTATGGTTTCGATGTTTCCTTCGGTGGTATAGATTCAGAATTTTGAAAAGCTGCCGAAGAAAGTCTTCAACAGGTACTAACTTAGGAACAAGTGTTTCTCTAGTTTTGATTGATTTATTCAGTAGCAATTTTGTAATTTTATTGATTGATTAGTTGATTCAATTTAGCTATATTGGTTAAGTCATACTCTGGGATAGTATTTCTCACTTGCACTGTTTAGTTCCATACATTTTGATGGTTTCCCTTTGCTTATTGTTTGAACTGATTAAGTATTAAGCATAGAGCCTTGCCTGTGCTTTGTGATATCACAATTTTGTTTTCTTTGAACATTGTTACCCTGGTGTTTGTTTCACTTTCATTTGCAGTGTGTATGTATGCTTAATTGGCTGCTTGCTTTTGCAATTTTTGTAGGTTTATGTCTCTTCCTACTGTTCATAAAATTAACCCTACTTCAATTTTCGTTGAAGATCGCATGTTCACTTATAATCGCATAGTGGCAAAACTTATACAATGTGGGTCAACCAAGCGCTATGGTTTAAGGTCACTCACTAAGTAGTAACCAGGGCATTGTTCCTTGTATCTGCCAGATGCTATTCACATAGTTTCAAAGAGTAGGCTTGCTTTTTTTTTTTCCTCTCATTTTTGTTTTTAGTTTTGGTTGCATTTTGCTTAACAATGTTTGGTGTACTTATTTTGTTTCTTATTTCCGTTAGGAACAGGATAACTCTGGAGAGAAGAAGGTTAATTATCAGTGTCGATGTTTGTTTCTGGAGGTAAGCTTTGTCTTCTTTTTGTTGTTACTTCACCATGAAGAGTTTAGCTTCACATGTAACTCTTTGGTCTATAAGTACATAACACATCACTGTAGTTGTACATTACTAATTCGCCGAAAATATCCATTTAAGACTCAGCAGAAACCAAATTCTTCTTCTTCTTCAGTCGATGCCGATAAATCCAAGAGAAGAACAACAATGCCGTCAAAGATGAACTGTAATGTTAAATTACTTCCCTTCCATTAGTGTAATTAGAAATAGCTGCTTAGCCAGTAGGCAATAACACATCACTGTAGTAGTGTTTACTGATTCAATTTAGCTATATTGGTTAAGTCATACTCTGGGATAGTATTTCTCACTTGCACTGTTTAGTTCTAGGACTAGGACTAGGATTTAGCTATATTGGTTAAGCTTTCTGGATATTTTCGGCGAATTAGTCACTCTCTTAAGATTTCGTTTTAGGTCTTGGTTCCCTCTTTCATTTTTTGTGGCAATTCTCATTTTAAATATTCTTCTGTTTTACGATACGAGATGATGCAAAAAAATGGATTCTATATTGAAAATTTGACTGAAGAGCCTGTAACTAGCTACGATGGTGTGACACAAATTTTAATCAAGGTAGGAAATTTCCTGCATTTATTTTCCTTCATTTTTCTATTTTACTCATCCCAGAAACATGTTTTGCAGGGACTTTCGAATAGAAATGTCGGTGCAACGAGTATAAACTCGAAGAGCTCTCGCTCTCATGTCGTTTTCCCGTGTGACGTTGAATCGTGGTGTAAGGTAAAGCATTAGCTACTACTTTGTGACTAAATAAACTGTAACCAAGAACGGGCATGGTATGGGGACTGAGCTACATTAGTAGAGCTGAGAAACAAAACTAAAAAGAAACCCTTGGACTGTAAAGCTAACTAGTCTGACCAAAACACTGTTTATGGGAGCTAGTAATTAAGAAACTGAGAAACAAAACTAACATAGAGATCTTTAAATGCTCCTGTGTCACGTTTAAATGATTTTTTTTATTTGTTTATGTGTTTAACTTGTGTGTTGTTATATTGAGTGAACTTTGGTGAGTTTAATGGGCTGTTATTTGTGTGTGTTAGCTGCTGTGAGGAAGGATATTGGAGATGAGACTGATTGAGAGACAGGGCGTGGCAAGGGAATTTCTAGTGTTCCTATTCATCTTAGTATTTACTCTCCAGATGGTAAGATTGACATTTGCTTACATTTGGTTACATTCATCTGTTTTTTGGTTACTTATGAGCATGGTATTGAATTGTATAGATGTATCGACTGAATATAAAATGTGGAACATCTGTGCCCTTTTTTCTTCTTTTGTTTATATGTGCATTCTGTAAGTTTGGAAATTAGTGCCTTTTAAGTCTTAATTTGCAAAATCAATGTCAGTTATTAGCTGTAGCTTCTTCGGTCTCAAACTTCATTTTATCTAATTCTAGAAGCTCTTTTTGGGATCCCCATATTCAATAGTATGTACGTATATCAATTTCATGTCCAGGTAGGTCCTTATTCTTAGTTTACCTGTTTGCATTTTCTAGGGGGAGAGGACTTTTGGAGTCTTGACAAAGATAGCTCTCATGGACAAGGGTACTGACACTGTTGATGTAAGTTGAATACTGTCTTGCAGTTCTTCGTTATTCTGTTAACACTACTGTATTGTTACGGAAATGTTTGTTCATTCGTATTCGTATTCGGGTTCTCCAGATATTGGAAGGCAAGTCATATTGCCTGTCGTTCGCTTGTATTGGTGTTAATCGCTCTCAAGCCGATATTAACAAGAGTATTGACATGATTGCTGCTCGCCGCAGAGAGCGGGAGTATTTTGCAAGTACCCCTGAGTAGAGGCCTCTTGCTTGTAGGATGGCTTTGTGGAGCTCTGCATTTTCTGGATTAGAGACTGATAAGCTCTTAGTAAGATAAACCAAAGTTGACATGTACGGATTAAATTGTGGATTATTGTATATCTTGATTCTTGTCAGAATGCTTGTTGCTGGCTCTTGCTTAGGTATTGGATTTGGTGTGTAATTTATTAATTTTAGGCATATATTTGTGCATCAACATTGTCTTCAGTAAATGTATTACCATTTTGAAATCTGATTTGATTTGGTTAGATTTAGACTGGAATCCCAGGTTCTTTAATTTGCAGATGTTGTAGCCATGTTTGTATGGGGTCAATCTATGGTAAAACTCATCGAATAGATCACTGTTTTTAAAAGATAGTGATCTAAAACTTTACCCATAGATCACTGTTTCTGAAAAATTAGTGCTATTTCCATAGGGTTTAGATCAATGTATTGAAAATTAAGTGATTTTTGGTACACTAAAGATCACACTTTTCATTGCACAGAATCTGTGATCTATAGATTACCGCTTAGATCGCGCGGGAATAGATCACACAAGGCTAGACTTTAGATCACTGTTTTTGAGAGTGATCTATCACCGTTTTTGTTGTAGTGTAATACAGTCCTTTATCTTTGGTAATGGTCGAACCACTGCAACAACGGACGCCTGACCTTTACCAAGATAAATGATTGTGTTAGGCCAGAGCATAACAAAGGCTTGTTTTATGTTCCATTGCACCGATGCAAAACCATCAACGTGGCAATGGTACACGATAAAATAGCGAACATTGCAAATTTTATCGTGTACCATGTGATGTTTTTGCTTGTGCAGGATTTGTTCGGCCGATTCCACGACTTCAGTGCTAGGATTTTCAACCCAGTTTGCTTTATTTTTTGCATCGCATTGATGCCAAAACATAATAAGGTAATGGTAGGGGAGAAAACAACAAGGATTGCAAGTGTTTTCTCCCGTACCATTACCTATTATGTTTATGCATGTGCAGGAGGATTTTTTCATGGGCACATTCAACGACTACAGTGCAAGGATTTTCAACATTTACGTTAAGCGACTTCGTGGATAGAAAAGTCGAGTACATCGTTTATTTGAAATTCAAATTACATTGCATTACATAATTAAAGCCGATTTTGTTTTTGTAGTTATGTTTGTTCTAGCCCACCTAGAAAAATCCTGGTAGACTTTGTCTCAACACGCGGTAGCAACTCCATGCAAACACCCTTCCTTGCTCTTCGAAATAGAGGGACGATGCTATAGCTTCCTGCAGATTTACAAATTAAATTATGAAGTACCCATACAAAATCAACAAAATAAATTTAGAATACAAAAAAATACTAACGACTTGTTCTTCATCCCATCCCCATTGTTCTTCGCCGACTTGACGCACGTAATTTCCAGGTATACGACAATCATTCATGATCCTTCCAATTCTGACTCTTGTGCCAAAACTCGTATGCTGCCAAAACTTGCATGCCTAAACTCTTGTTCGTCTGGTACACGAACGGAGAAAAAAACATTGATATGAGCAAGATCATCATCGTCTTCAGTAAACTGCGAACCCATATTGATTTGATTGTTCTTTTTAAAAAAAATATGTTTATATAGAAAGGATTCCAACATTCATCGTATTTCTTAGAATTTTTACAGCATCATATTTCTTAGATAGTTTACATCATATATTTTCACTAACTTAAAGGGGCTTGTTCTCTAGGTTCCATAGGAATCCAATACATAAAAATCGACTTGGCGAAAAATCTCTGCCTATCTTCAAACACTTGTTTATCTTCTTCAGGAACTTCAGTTTGTTGCTCTCTCACTATCTTTGAACCCTTATTGAATTTTTTCAACTGAAGCAACTTCCATTCGATACGTTCTTTGTATGATTGTCCAAGATCTTTTCCAGTTTTAATAATTTTCAAGTTACCTTTCGGTTGCACTTTCATATTTTGTTTGCCTTTTGCTTGAACATTCACATTTTCCTTGACCTCGTCAATTTCTAAAACTTGAATTCTCCTCTGTTTTTTGGATTCCTCTATTTTTTTGTATCCCTCGCAGTATCTTTTTTCGGCGGCCTCTCTTACAACTCTGGACCAATCAACAAATTTTGATGTTTCTCCCATTTTCAAAATAGAGTGAAAAAGAGCGGAAGAGAGAAAAAGAGCAGAAGAGAGTAGAACAATTTTGGTGTAATTTTTGATTCAAGTTTTACCGCATTTTATAGTGGTAAAATTCAAAAATATTACCGGTTCGTAGATGGAATTTCCATCGACGATATGAAATTTCCATCGTCGATGGTTTTTCCATCTGTAATTCCATCGACATCGATGGAAAAACTGTCGACACCACTGCCCCATTTTGGGTTTGCTAGTCCACCTAGGATTGCAAAGGGGCACATTTTCTAGGTTCCATAGGAACCGGCCTTAGGCCCCTTTCTATGGGGTAAGGTAATATTTGCCCCACTATGGAAGGGGTAAATCCAAGAAATGAGCAGACAAATCGCCTGATCCAGTGGTTTGCCGGAGCATATAGAATCACTATCGATTTGTACTCACAACACAAGTGATACACTCTTGGCATGCCCCCATTTGAGTTTCTGATATTAGATTGGTTGAGAAATTGGTCTACCAGAAATTAGTGTGGATGTAGTTAGAGATGGGGATGGAGATCAAGAAGCAAAAGAGGCAGGGGAGAATTGCAATAACTCTTTAGGTGATTTTGAGCATGATTCTGAGTATGAAACAGACAACGAGAGCATGGGTGTGGAGAGTAGGGAAGCTGTGAAAACGAAAGCAATTAGTGAAATCACTTATCGAACACCTTTGAATAACTCTCAAAAAGTGGACTTTTGGAGGCTGGTACTCGATTGGGTGTGCCCATGGGAGTTAGAGCTGCTGAAATCAAGGGAATATTTAGTGGTATTGTGGACGGAGAGATAGTGGACAGCCAAGGCAAACCCAAAACAAAGAAAGAGCTCGAGCAGATCAAATGGGAAGGGGTGTCAAACAATGCAAATTATGGCAGGGGGAAAAGAACTCCAATGAAGAAGAGTTAGGAGTATTATCTTGTGGTTATGCTCCTTTGGTTGTAAGCCTTAGTGGCAGTGGTTCCCTTTGTAAGTTTTTTTTGTTGTGTGGTTGCTTTTATAGCTTCCCTTGCCGCACTTGTCACAGTGCTTTTTTTTCCTTTTAATCAATAAAATTGCAACCCTTTTAAGTCAAAAAAAAAAAAAAACCGCAAGTAGCATGAGGTATTTTGAGCATGAATGGTTGGTATCACTACAAAAATTAGGGCCTTTAGCGACGGTTCATAAACCGCCACAAATACCAAAAAACCGCCACAAATAGCCAATAAACCGTCACTAATAACATTTGTGGCGGTTGGTCAAACCGTCGTTACTAGTACCGCCACAAATGTTATTTGCTACGGTTATTCTCTTTTGTGACGGTTGGTCAAACCGCCACAAATGATATTTGTGGCGCTTTTGCACCGTCGCTAATATTGTTACCGTCGCCGGCAATGATTTTCCGATAACGGTTGTCCGTGCCGGATTTTCTATTTGTGGCGCTTCTTGACCGTCGCCTATATAGTTACCGTCGCCGGCTATCTTTTCCGACAACGGTCATCTGTGCCGGTTTTTCTATTTATGGTGGTTTACAAACGGTTGAAAATACACAAAAAAAAAAAAAACTGAAAAAAAACAAATTTGATATTCATAACAGATTCATAACCAACAAATTTCATCCCTTCATAACATAGTTTTGTAATAATGATGCACAATATTCATTACATGATCAGTTGATGTCTCAACTGTTTCAAAACAAAAAATCTAGGCAACAGAAAATCACCCAGAGCACAAAAAGGTATAGTAACTAAACTTAGAGACATCTAAAATGCATGTGTAAAGCTTCAGACAAAATACTATTACACTGATGGCAGAATTAGTCACCCATCTATATGCAGTCACCCTTCTATATGCACCACGACCTTGTTTACATGTATTGCTCCTCTCGGCATCAGTTTGGAGGGGTATCAGTAGTCTGCTTGTAGGCCCTGTTGACACATAAAGCCAATTCAAGTAAGTGTCACAAAAAACTATAGCGAGAAGGAATTGAAACATTTAACTGAAAATGTAATCGAAAACACCATACCAAATTCCGAGGTACTAATACCCAAAGTCTGTTGCCAACTTAAACTGGAATCAATGAGATTTAACCATGAAAAACTGTTGTAAATCAGAAGCAGTGCAAACAACACAATCATGAATCCCATGTCTCAATTAAAAAAATATATACAAAATGCTTATAAAATATAAATGAAATCGTGCACAGCAGCACAAGAAAATAGAAGTAGCAACACAAAGTATTCACTGTCTTCAAGGAAAAGGGACTACCTACGACAAGGAAAGATCTTGCCGAACATGATGAACAATCTCTGCCAACAGACTGTAAGCTAATGGTCTTAAAGTCTCAAAGCATGCCCGTCCAATTCCTACTAAAACCCTAAGAAAATGGAAACAGCAAGAATGAACAAGGCTAATTGCATACAAGGATATGCATAAAAGTCAATAACAATGAGCAAACTAATAACCTCACCCAGCGGAAACAAGAATTATATCTGGCTTGAATCTTTGGGCACTTGGTACAATGATTTCTTCAAACACACGCCTCATCGCAATATCACCAGATCCTCCTGGTAAAGGCAAGTTTAGTGTTGTTCCCTCTCCACTGCCATGACCTACCTCATCTATCTTACCGGTACCAGGGTAACTGCCATCCTGTAATAATATTTTTATACACATCAAACAGTAGAATACTCAAGTAATAGTTACAGGACCCTGTACAAACAAGAAATCAGCGTTATCTATCAGTGACTAAGGTCCTAAAACAAGAATCACCACTGCATCTACTAAGGAAATTCCTGCTCCTGCAGCAATGAGGGACTCCTGAAATGTCTGCATCATGGATAGTGCATAGAAAAAATAAGATGGATAATCTTCGATCAAAAAGGATTACACGAACGAAATTGACCAAATATACATATTTACGGGCATACATATATTGGCAGGTTAGCGGGAACATGATGCTGATGAGTTATATATAGGGTCCTATATAATATCATGCTATATGGTCAAGCATGGCATGTTATAAGAATCCTTTCCCATATAAGCTGAATAGGTGATATGTACTGCCAGAATGCCCTTTGACCTGGGTTTCTCAGGGCCGCCAACCTGATGATCCCTATTCCTAGCTTTTGACAGTCTTCTACAAGAGCAAAATTTAAAACAATGACAAGATCTATACTTGAAACACTAAAACCTATACCCTTCTCCACGAAGCATTAACACAGAAACAGAAACGATTCAATGACTATAGATAGATACAGGAGATTTCACATGATAAAAATACACAAATCAGAAAACCCATATCAGATGAACCCTAAAAAAATTTAAGATTTCGTTTTAGACCACAAATCCAACTGGCTATTCACAATCGATTAACAGGAAACCAGATCAATGATGAGAGGTTACCTGAATCGACATATCTTTGTCGTTAGCATCGAGCTGACTTCCTATCCTATAAAACACAACAAAAGATTAAGGATCAAAACACAAACAAATCAATCAAAAACCCTAAGTCAGAGTAAATTAATTAGGATTTACCCTTTTCGGCAGCTTTAACACCTGAACCCTAAACAAAAATCTTAAATTAAACAAAACCCTAACAAATCTTGAAATGGAGATTTTCAGAATCCAACTAAAAAACCAATTATCAAAAAAAAACTAAAAAACCCAAATTCTTTCTGGGTTTTCAATTAATCTATCAAAACATAAGAACATGAAAAAAAAAAATTTGTTCAGTAAAGTTCTAATTCGCATAAAGTTAAATCATGGGAATATAACGATTAGAAGATGAAAATAAGTATGATAAAATGAAACCCTAGATGAGATTTAAAGGAGTTACCATGGATGCGGTAGAAGTGTAGCAGATGGAGAGATTTGCAGCGGCAGCGAGAGAAGAGAT
>JAJJMA010100753.1:0-22422 GCA_023529015.1 Papaver nudicaule
TTTTCTAGAGATTCAGTATCATCGAGTACTTGATAATTGGAAGTTTGGGAAACAGAAATTGACCCTGTATCCCATGTGTTGTTGGTGTTAGCATTGAGTTGATCTTGTTGTAGATCTTTCTCCTCCAACTTCACTCTCTCATCAAGTATCTCTTTCAGCAAGGTTCGGTTATTTTCAACTCCTATATTGAGTGCTCTTTGCTTTTCTTCGAATCTTATATTGGCTGCTTTTTGGTTTTCTAGAAACCTAACATTGTCTGCACGTATCTTTTCCTGCAGCGCAGCATTCGACGCAGCTAATGCTATACCCTGCGCACGGACTCTTTCCGGCAACTCAGCTAATTGAGCATTCCATGCTGCCGTCATCGTCAAAATAATTATTGCAGGAACCGAACTGGCTTACACCCCCTTTTGATTACCGAATAAGATGGGTACGAACTAATAATGACGAAATCCTTGTGTTGATGTCGCACCTTGTTAACAAGAGTTGACAGTTGTTGCTGATCGATAGTATTGTGGTATATTCAAATTTTTTTTTAAAAAAAAAAAAATCTGGATATGAATGATAATAATGTAGCAGCGGAGCTGCGGGATGGAAGAAGGATAAAAGATGGTTTCAGATCGTACTGCTCTGATACCAGATGATAGGATTCGATACCAAAACGTAGAATCCTAATGATAAATTGATCGTTTGATTGGCGATCAGCCACCTTAAATCCTTTGATTGGGGATTAGCCACAAAATAGAAGAAACACTTGATTATAATTGATTGGATAATTAACCTAGAACAACCTACATATATATAATGACCATAAAATAGAGTCCTAAGCTAGCAAAGGACTTAGTACACAGAGACCTAAGTTGACTAAAACTCTAATTGGGTTTGGTGTCCCAACACATATACACAAATAAATAATCAAAATGTGCAAATTTATACTTCATTTTCATTGGATCTGTTGGTTGGGCTTCCGATTCCTTGATCTTCTCCCGATTTGTTGTTGATGTCGAAAGTCACTAACAAAATAAAAAAAGTTGGTAAACACAAGCTTTGAGAAAGAACTTACAAAATCTTCATTTTTGTTGGCTTGATCTTCATACTAAATACTTATTTCCTGGATCTTCATATTGATTGCTTGATCCATCATACAAACATAGACAAAGCCTCGACCTACTTATGAAATCTATGGCCAATTCTTCTTTTAATTTCCAGCATCACCACCAGAGAGACAAAAACTAGAATAGATGGCACTATAGGAAAGAGTCGGAGAGAAGTGGAGGCGGTCTTTGTGGAGCTGCAAAGAGAAAAAAATAAATAAGTTGTTGTGAAATGAATTTGATGATTCTTGGTTTATTAGGGTTAGTTTTTTTATTACCCTTTCGTTAAACTTCAATATTAGAAATAATACAACCCACTCAACTATTTATCTAGGTAAAGATTCAAGCACGCGCTTTTTGTGCGTGCCGGGTATTCTAGTTACTATTATAAAGGGAAGACCTCTGATGAATAGTAAAAAGAATAGTGAATGAAGCTGTAAATTATGATAATCCGAAAATACCCTCATTTTTACAACTATATGAATATTGCATTGATTATTAAAGGAGGGTAAAATGGTAAAAAGATCAAACAAATAAGTACAGAAAACAGTCGTGAGAGTGAATAAGATTTTATGCAAATAAAATCGTCTGTCCCCCTCCCCCTTGTCTCCCCCTGTACCCAAGAGAGATGGGGAGGGCCGTGGTAGGGTGATTTTGGATGCACGGCCCTCCCCATCTCTCTTGGATACAGGGGGAGGGGGACAGACGATTTTATCACGGGCCACATGAGAGAGAAAAAAGGGAATTAAAGGGTAGAGTGATGTACTGTAGATGGCGCAGGTGTATAAGTCCCTAAATGAAAAGAGAAAGATGCGTGGCAGAATTAGAGGTAAAGTGGGGAAGGGTGGAGTACTGGAGTTGGTTAAGGTGGGACTTGGAGGTGTTGGTCATTTGGTGACTAGACTGTAAGTGCACGTGCATAGCACGTGCGAGGGCATACTAGTTATATGAAAGAGAGAAGATCCACTCACACTTTTATCTTCACACTATCGCACACTTTCGGCTCTAATTTTTTTTGATAAACCTAAACGACATAGGATTTGAAACTGATATCTTATGTGCATGTTCCTCTTATAAAGTACTATATACCCACAAAAGATGAACACATTCCGAAACATGTAACATCCCCATTTACTTTTTTGAATATCGACCGTTGAAGATCAGCGGACTTTTAACGGTGGAAATTAAGAATGGTAGATAGTAAGGTTATGTATCTTCAAATGTGCTCATTTTTGGTAAGAATGTAGATATATATTAGATGAACATACCCATAAAATATCGGCTTCAAATTCGGTGTCGTTCGGTTTTATCGAAAAAACTATGCCGAAAGTGCGAGATAGTGTGAGGATAAAAGTGTGAGTGGATCCCTCCTCTATAAGAAATCAATTTTTTATTTTACTTTGAGTCGAATTAGGATTGAATCACCGTACTCACACAATGCTTTTCGATTTTTATTTGTCAACGTGGATCTTTTTATAGGGCTTATGGCCCATGGATGTGCGGTCCAATTAGAGACAAAGGATTACATCTATGTAATGATATACATATCTCTATCAATAAGATATTCCCCTTTTTCTACCTATTTTACTTCTTCACATGAGTCATTATTTACAGTTTTTTTGTTTCTTTTATTTCTTTTGGTTTTGACATCAAAGGTGTGTATACATTTATGCATATTAAGTTAAATAATAAACTTAGACACTTTTTGTATAATTTTTAGGATAATTTAATTTTAAGGTTTAAATGAAATATATAGAAAATATATCAAATTAATCAACAACCAATAAGTACTCTGATGGTTCAGTCTTAGGTATAGGATTTGTGGGTCAGGGACCATGGGGTTAGATCCCTATACCTGTCAGTTTTTAGGAAAAAAATAAAAATAAAAAAAAGGAGAGAAATGAAACAAATTGGTCTTGACCCGATTAATTCACGATTTAGTCGGGAAGCACATATATATCGCAAACTGAGATAGGAGTTTCATCTGGACGGTTGATTCATTAGTATTCGGTCAGTTCATTAAAATTCGTGAATTATTCGGCAAATTGCTAACTAGGCTCATGGTGTGTCTTGCGGGAGTATTTTGGGGCAGGATTCATGTTTTTCCTAGAAAACATATTCTCCTGGTCTGTTTTGGATGTCATCAGGGTTTTATTGATAAGGTACATATCAGAGCTAACTCTTTTCAAATATCTTTTCGCGTTTGCTATATTCGTTCTCATCCCAAAAGAATTCTTTCTCATTTCATGCTTGGTATTGCTAAGCTTTTTCACCATTTATAAACCTTTACTTTCCTCCACTTCATTGTTCCAAGTGGCGTAGATGAGATCTCTACAAGTTGTTTCTGTTCGCCAGATATCTAGGATCCTGAAAGGTTTGTTTCCTGTGATTGATTATTTTTTGGTATTTTAAACTGTAGGAGCATGATCAGACCCAACAACTATCATATGTTTGTTTCCTCCATATTGTAAGCTCTCCATTTAGTATTAGACATTCCCCTGTGCAGTCCTGCCTATGTTAACTCAACATCACCTTTTTTATTTGACCAGGTAAAAGCATATCCAGTATGACCTATAATATGGAGATCAACATTTGCTAGAAACCTTTGATGATATCAACTTTATCTCTTTTGAATCTTCCAGATCTTTTCTTCTCATGAGCATGAATAGTAATGTTTAAATCCCCAATTATTAACCAGTTATTGTGAACCTTTGCAGCCATTTCAACCAAATAGTTCTGTAACAAGATCTTGTCATTCCAGTTAGAAGAAGCATATACACGACATAACAAGGTTTCTTCCCAGAAGCAGTATCTATAATATAACAGTTTATCATGCTTATAAAATGAACCCTAATTCTAACATTTATGCCAATTTTCCATGTCACCGCTAAATCTCCACAGCACCAATGCTCAACTGTAAAAACATGTTGTATCCTATAGAGTTAATTATAGGAAAAACAAAATCATCTTGTTCTAAGATGAATATGATTTCGGGGTCATGCACATTAACCAAATCTTTGAGATACGATTGAGTTACATCATTTCCTAGGCCCTGACAATTCCTGGATATCATCCTAAGTCCCAACATGGTGCATGTAATCGTTGTTGAACAAATGGTATTTGAACATAGATAAGATTTTAACATTGACAAGATATTTACTATCCGTGAAAACATGCATATAGTGAAGACTCTTATACCGATACATGTACATTACTATCAAAATAGGTTTGACAATCATCGTGGAAAACAAAACCATACAACAAACAATTGAGATGCTTATTGTAAAATGAGAGAACAAATTTTGTGTGTTGAAGTTGAGCATACACCTGAGTCCCATGGATGGGGTGGATACACTGGTGTGCCTGTTGTGGATTCTCAGCGCCTTCAGAAATTATCTCACTTCTCATCCTTAGGATTGGACAATGCTTAAGCTTGATCAATGATGTTGCTTTCGAATGAGAAATTAAGGTCTATGGTAGATCTTTGGTACCGTTTCTTTCTGATTTTATTTGTTGCAACTTCATCTTTTGTATTTATAGTTCCCACATTAAACTTTGTTCCATCAGGAACCAAAAGATTGTCGTCCAAACCATACTAGAATTTTTCCTTTTATTTGCATCATCATTAACATCATCTATTTTTTGTGAGCATTTTATCTTTGCTAGAGAAACATGTTGATCCTTCTCTTAAGTTGACTTAGATTTAGGCCTTGTTGTGTAGGGATTTTTCTAGTTTATATTTTTTGGTTTAGCAGATAATAGAATATTTGTTCCTTTTCTGGTATTTCAGCAGGTATGGATTGAGGACGAATGAGAGGATGTGAATTTTGGTTTAAAAGGTTAGTAAACCCTTTTGTTGCTTTAATAGGATCTAACTCCCTGTTAGTTTTTTTTTTTGTGTCATTTTATCAATGATGCTCAACATATTACTAATCTTGTGGGGGCATAAAATCATCGAACCACATGTCGACATCTCAAGGAGGAAGTAGGATAAGCTATTAAAGAGTGCGACATATGGAGTGTATCAAAGACCCATCACTAGAAGTATCCCTCAAGGGGAAGATATCATCGAAGAAGCATCACGCAACGAATACCCGAGTGAAATCGAAGAAACTGCTACTCCAGACATAGGGGATCGAAGAGCGGAATGCCTCGATGTCACCTCGGTATATGAACCGACTTACTCGACAACTTCTGGCACCCACGATTGTGTATTTTGTTTTATTAGTTGTACTCCATTTTGTATCTCACTCTATATAAGGAGAGCTCGGGCTCAGTTGTGAGGGTTGGAATTTTTATTAAGTCTTGAGGGCTTAGAGAGAGACTAGGTTAGTGTTCTTCATGTAATCTCCTCTAGTCATTAAGCTCATATCCATTGTAGATTAGCCAGAGAGAAACTTTACACTTAATAAATATTCATTAATCTTTACTTTCCATTGTTAGCTTGTTTATTAGCATCGAGTATTACATGGTTTCACTGTTCGATCAGTAGTATTACATAGAACTAAATAGTATTGTCAATTTACTTAGTATTTGATTTATTGGTTGTTAAGTATGCAGATTTTATACCGACACAGTTTGGCGCTAGGAACATGGACTGATTAAAATGAGTTCGGTCTGCCTATGCTTTGCAGAATTTTCGAAATTTAAAAAAAAAACTTAGGGTTTTTAAGTTTTCTTGCTTAATCTTTCTATTTTTACTCAAAATAGCTCCACAACCTTAAGTATCTAAAGATTTTGAGCTTTAGAGTACTAAGGAAATTCGAGCAAATCATCATATTTATAGATCGGAGTTTTCAATGAATTCAAGCTTTGTAAAGCGAGATCTAATCAAGATAAAAAAAAAAAAAAAAAAAAAAAAAAACTGAAGACATTTCATTTCATGAAAAAGGAAGAGTAAAACGGTTGTTCTCAAAAGCTTTGTGAAATAATAATTTTAGATTTTGGATTTACCATAATTCCAGTAAACACCCTTAGGATTTCCTATGTTTATCTTTGCAAAAAGAGCTCATAGGGTCATAATAGGGTTTGTTTCTAAAAAGATACGCTAGGAAAGTCAGAAATTCACTTTTAGTGAATAAGTTATTTGGGAAAGTTGATTAGAATGGATTTCTGAGAACCTCCATTTTTGGTAGGCAGATTTGAGAAAACCAGAGTTTCAGGGAATATTAGGGATAGCCTGCATAAAAACCCTTGCGTCAGAAATTCTAAGAATCACATTGGATCGTACAATAAATAAAATCACCCTAAAATCTCGCATGTCAGAATTTGTTATCCCCGGTAGCACACATGTCAGACCAATAGTACACTGAGACAGCCGCCCCGGACCTCACGGGTTTGTTACTTTGTACAAGTCATTATCAAAAGCTATGGCATCGAAGTCCACTGCGCTACCCAGGCAAGGAATAGGCTCATCGAAGCAACATAACACAAGGCAGTCAGTTAGTAAAGGGGTTTCGCCAAAAATTGCAGCAAGCACAGTCCAGCACAAGGAACACAGAGACGGGGATAATGTATTAATTGAGGAATTGGGCCCATAAGGGAAAGGCTATCCGGAACAACAAAATAAAGAAACTATGGAAGCAACGAAAAGAAAAAAAATCAGAGAGCGTGCAACAGCTGGATCAGCAAACACAAGAGCAAATGACACGAGCAGAAAAATTTAAAGCACTCATAAGGAAAAATAGGAAACTCAAATTAAAATTGTTTGAAGCTAAAAGGAAGGCCGCAGAAAAATCAGCATCGAACTACAAAAGAAGTAACGAAGGAAACTCGCATCCAAACAAAAATTCACAGTCGAAACATCATTCTGCATCGAAAAGCAATACTCATACAATGGCACATTCGCACACCAAAAGTCAGCCTACTCAGAAAGGAGACGTATCGAATTTTCGCTCTGAAGCCAGTATACATTCGAGAGGAAACAACATACATTTGGTATACGAGAGTGAACAAGCACGAAAAGATGCAGAAACTACCGCCATACACAAAGTCATGATGAACGAGATTAAGGCAATGAGAGTTGAACTCCTCGATAGCAAGGAAGGACCAACGGTAAATTTAAAATTAAAGCAGGAAGTCAGCGAAGTGCACCGATCACCATTAAGCTCGAACTTCTAAGCAGACCAATTCCAGATAAATGCACAATGCCAATTTTCAAATCCATCTTCGATGGAAATGGTGACGCAATATACCATATAAAGATGTATCAGAGGTTGTTCTTGGCATGGGAGGATAAAGACGAGGTGCTCTGCAAATATTTTCCATCCAGTCTTAAAGGTGAGGCATTGTCTTGGTATGACAGCTTGTCTGTGTGCTCGATCTCATCCTTCGAAGATCTGGCAAGGGTCTTCTTGCAGCATTTCCTTTACAACAACACGTCGAAGCCTGGGATAGAGAAATTAGTTAGCATCAGAATAAAGCCGAAGGAATCTACTAAGGGTCTCACAGAGCGATGGACAGCACAGTGTGTGGAAGTTGGGAATGGAGCCACGGAAAAAGATAAGGTTCGAGCTTTGCTGAATGCACTCGATAAAGACCACCCGCTGTACGATCAGTTTATTTTCTCAAAGAACGTCAAAATATTACGAGAGCTGGGAAAGTATTAAAAAGAGCTTATTGCGCTAGAAGATATTAAAGAGCAAGCAACCCAAGGTAAGGACATCATATCGAAGAAAGTACACACAATTAACAACCTTTCATTAGAAGAACGAGATGAAATCAAAAGATACGCGGAACCCTCCAACAAAGTGTTATTTGGATCAAAACAAGACCAGTTAATGGGCAATCAGGTAGGAGAATCATCGAAAAGAGAAAAGAAAAAATGATGAAGGTCGATACGGAAGTGATGAAAAATTTGGAAATGGAAGATATAAAGACAATCGAAGATATAATAACGGGGGATACAACGAAGGAAGAGGCAGTGATTCTCGTCGAGGATACGAAGGGCGAGGATATCAAAACTGAAGGTTCGGAGAGCAAAGATAAGGGTTCCCTCCCTTCCAGGACAGAAAGCTCCCAAAACTAAGCGTACCCTTGGAAGTAGCTTTAAAATGCATCGAAACATCTGAATCAGCAAACGAGATTCGCTACCCAAGAAGAAGAGGAAACCAGCCTTTCGGAAGAAGACATGGCAGTTCCACAAATTTTATGGTCACCCCACTGAGCAATGTGCGCAAGATTAGTTTTCTACTTTATATCGACAAGCAAGTTCGACCATCTTCTCGGATTGCCAAATCCACCTCAACAAAAGCCACAACCTCAGGAGGTCAAGAAGCACAAGGCGTACGAAATACAAATAGACCGAAGTATCCCTAGGTTCGATGACTATAATTCGATAGTGCATTTCGAAATCAGCGAATATAGTTTTCATAGCAACATCACCGACAGAATCCATAAGCGGGACCTCGAAGGCAGGGAGATAATGAGTGTAGCAGTGAAGAAACCATTGGAGGAAATCTAGAAAAAGACGGTATATTTTCTGCTGAGGACATCCCGGATGGTTAAAGGGCACACAACAACCCCCTCGTAATAACTTTGAACATTGGGAAAATCGCAATGCCAAGAGTGCTAGTCTATCCAAGAAGTTCAGTTGATATTCTCTTAGGAAAGGCTCATTACCAAATGTTTGGAAAGGAAGCAGCGCTGGTGCCCTCGACCTATAATATCTATAAATTTAACGGCAAACCATCGACGCCCAGAGAAGAGCTACCTCTGACTGCATATGTAGGAAAGCTCAAAATCCTTACACCATTATGCGTAGTGGATATTGACTCTCCTTGTACAGCTATTATGGGAAGACCGTGGTTGCATGGACTTACGAGAATAACGTCGACACTTCATCAGCGTATTAGATTTCCAACACCTGATGGGACTTCCGAGATCATGGGAGACCCATCCGAAGCCCGCACTTGCAATGCGATCGATATCCGTCAAAGGGAATGCGTCAGGGAAGTCAAAACAAACAACCAAAGTACACAGAAGCTAACATTAATGAATTCATCGCTGACGTAGAGGCAGAGATGGCAACAACCTCTTAGGCATAGCAACCAAAGAGTTGTAGCCCTGTGGAAAAGTCAAAATCGATTACGCAAACAACAGTAGGGTCTACAGAGATGGAAAAAGAGTCTGCATGGAAGGACAGAGAGAAATTTATGGTAGCTAAAAGTAATGATAAGCGAAGCAACATCGAAGTCAATGCATTTTTAAGGAAAAAATAAACAAAGTAACATCGCATTCGGATAGACACATCATTGAGGAAAGTGGAACACCTACATCGAAGTCAACACAGCGAATCCCAGAAGAGGAACCTACTTGGACATGTCTTTATATCATCGAACGATAATGGCTGGAGGCTGGAGGCTGAGAGGCTGAATATTAAGGAACACTTGCAGGTAGCTAGAAGCTGGTGACAAGGTGCTGGTTTTATGGGTTGATGGCTGTGGAGTTGGGCATTGAAGTTGACTGTTGGTTTGAGGCTTAGATGTGATGCTGTTGGTAACTGTGAGTCAGTGGAGATAGGGTAATATTGTGAGGTTATGGTGTAATGGTTGGAGAGTTGTTGTGTAATGGTTTCACAAAAACGACAGTCGAAAAATCTGTCAGCTCCAGGAAACCGACAGTAGGAAATTTAAATAAAAAAAACCACACGTGTGATTGGCACAATTGAAGGAGAAGAAGATGTGGGCTTCAGCAGAGTTTTGTCTTGGCCCAGGAAGGTGGTATTGGGTCAATTTCAGCTGGGCTAAATGGTGAAGATGGGTTGAATTTGAGTGTTGCTTCAAAAAAAAAAAAAAAAAAAAAAAAAACGGGTACCAAATGCACTTTAACCTCTCCCCCACACTTAAACTTCACATTGTCCTCAATGTGAATTGACTCATCCAATGTAAAAAGTAAGAGGGAGTTTCCTAATGATGCAAAGAAAATAAAACAAAAGGATAGAGATACAATTACAACTTATGGGTTGCCTCCCATGCAGCGCTTAGTTTAAAGTCCTTAGCCCGACTTGCAAGATTGATTCCCCATGCACCAATAATCTGAAAATCTGGGGATCCGTCCAAACGACAATCTGCAATTCTAGTAACAACCTCACAAAGACATTAGCATAACATCTGAATAGTGAAGATATTAATTGATGAAAGTTACCCCCACACTTGAACTTTACTCCACTTGAAAGTGGATAGAGAATATAAAATGAGGGAACTTCTTCGGGTTCCTCCCGGTGAACATGCTCAATGCTGGAATCAAGCATGTGTAATGGTGTATACTTGGAAGCAAAATAATCCATAAGAACATTAGAAGCAAAAATATCCAATCCTAGGTGAGGTTTTTTCTTAAAAGTTGCAGAAACAACTCTTTGAGAAACCACTTCAACTAGGGGAGGAGGATCATAAGATATAGAATCATGTATAGGATTAGACAAACCTTCCACAATTTCTTGTAGTACGGGACCCTCAGTATTTTGAAAAGAATCTAATGAACTATTTACCTCAAGTGTATCGTGATCCTCGGCCAAGCTTTTCAAAAACCACTCTTCATCAGTTTCTGCCTCAACTGAAGTCTCAGGTTTAACGTCTTCATCATGGTCCATGGAAATATCGATTGGTTCATCAACGATATCTTTCAATTCAGTTTCATTTGCAATCATTCTTTCATCATCCTCATCATCAGAATCATCATTGACATAATGTGGATCAACACAACGTCGTCGAAGTTCTGCATGTATGATGCTACTAATCTCCTCGACAATTTCTTCTGGTGCTCCATCATCTTCCAGCTTATAAAGTTTTTTCGAGAGTTTTCTTACGTTTACACGTTTCCCAACATTACTCACAACAGAATGCTGAGAACACAACTCTTCCCGTTGAATGGGCGAATGATCATAAATACGATCAGGAGTTGGTTCAGGTATCATGTAATAAGATTGGGTTGGTGTAACGTTCTCTCTATTACGTTCAAGCTGTTCTAGTACACGTCGCATATCCTGTAGTCCATCTAGAATCTGCATACAACTAGAATTAAGTGAATCAGAAGTATAACCGTCCCACCGTCCTTGTGGTTGTTCACTTACATACCCACCCGAAGGTTGATATGTCTGAGAATAACCTAAAGGTTCCCTTGGAAATTGATCAAAACCAAAAGATTGATTCTGATAATATTCCATGGGTGGTTGGGAGTTATAAAGAGATTGAGAATTAAAACCATATTGATCACCATTATAATATTGTGCATGATCTTGTGCACCGTACATGTTATTTCCATAAGGAAACATGCCGACTCACAAGATTAGAATAACACAGAGAAAATAAGAAAACAAAACAACTAATAATCCGCAATGCCTCTCCCCGGCAGCGGCGCCAAAATTTGATGATGTGTCAAACCAACAAAGTTAATACTCTTACTTCACTAAATATAAATTAAGCACAGTAGCAAGAATAAGTTCGTTCCACAGAGAGAGGTATGGTTTATCAGTTGTATTTGAAAACTTAAGAGTAACCAAAGGGGGGGGGATTTTTGTTGTGCAAATAAAATTAAAACGAAACAAGTAAATAAAAAATAGAAATCAGAGAGAGAAAATACTGGTCAAGGGTTTCATCTTCAATCACCAAACATGTTCACTAATCGATCAAAGTTAACATTCAATCTTTCTCATACCAAAAGCCCTAGAGTACCCCATCGAGAGTATACTCCGGTAAATTCCTTATATCATTGCATACCATAACGATGAATATGCAAATACTACTCAGAGAATAACTTAACGCAACGTGCAATCAAGTTCAACTCTCCAAGAGCTTTAGGTTCTATGAATTAGGCTAATCTATGCAATAGAAATACACTATTCAACATAGGTCAAGCTTCTACATATGATTTCCGAAAGCTATCACCACTTTCGAAATCATATTGTGCTACTTGTGACAGGATTCTTTGACTATTTCGTATCTCAAAACCCTAATCTAGCTATAGATATACTTTCGTATTCATTCAATTTGCAATTTAAACGAATAAGAGAGCAATCATATTGCAATACATCAATCATGCAATTATTAAACACAGTAGAACATGAACGACAAGAGATTTCATGAATAACAACAATTGACCAGCCAGATTGATTAATATGTTTGAGACATCCAATTACATCCCTAACCAATACGAAAATTAGCTACACATCACAACGGAGTTCAAGACGATAAAAATATGAAGAAGTAGAGACATCAAATAAATAATACACAACTCAAGTATAAACTCAACTCAGCAAACCAGTTGGTGGTGCTGTTTTGTGATGATCCAGGAGAGTGGTTTCTTTGCTTGGTGCATGAACTTCTTGTTGCTGCAGCGTCGAGAACTCAAGCTTGCTGCTGTGGTGGTGGTGCACAATGGTAGAAGATGGTGCAGGTGGCAATGGAGGTTGATTGTGGACTGTATGTGGTGGATGTGAGGTGGTAGAAGATGGTGCAGGTGGTGGTGATTGGTGATGGAGAGACGGTGGAGGTGGTATCAGGGGGTGACGTTTTGAGAGGAGCAAAGCTCCTCTCTGTTTGTAAACGGCAGCAGTAGCAGGGGTCGAGAGATGTCTTCTGTTGGTATCATTTTCTTCTTTTATATCTCCAAATTTCTGCCGACTTGATAACCTAGAAACCAAAGCTAACCTGGACTCGAACTCAGTCCAATTACTTCTTACAAATCCACTCAATCGAGTCCAACACTGAACCCAAAACACCGGCAAACTAAGTCTGTTTATGCGTCCTTGAGTGAGTCCCTGTTAGCTTCGAAAATCCTTCTTAAACCTTGTCCTGATTCTTCTCAAATAACCCCCAGAACCCATGGCAAACTCAGAACTGTAGACTGGTAGCAACAGAACTTGGCAGCAGCAACAAAAGCTTGAATCGTGGTTCAGGCAATTCAGCAAACACCTGGTATGCGTAAATCCATCTGGGCAGGAATGAGTGTGTTGTGTTTCTCATAAGCTCACAGAATCTCCATCCCTGTAAAATTCATTCACACACACATTCAGAAATCACCTAAAGCTATGAATCAGTCATTGAGCAACCACGAATTCATCAACCAGAACCCAATGCCCTGCTTCCTGTTGTTCTTCTTCTCATCTCGGTCACAACTGAAATCATCCTCAGTACCCAATTCCTTCTCCTGTACTCAAACCCACTTCTGTTTCCTTGTCTTTGAGTCCTTCTAACCCCTTGTACTGACCCTTGGTTCTCGATGCTTATAACTGGCAGCGTCTTCATTCTTCCTCCAACTCGAGTCCCATTTCTCTTCTGTCCAGGACTCAACTCATTTTCCGTGTTCTCTGCCTTCGGAAATCCTTTGTATCCCTTTGTCTTCCATCCACCAAACCATGGCTAGAACGGAGGCAAGACTAGGTGCAGTAGAGCTGGTCTTGTTTCAGTGAAAACTGAACTGTGATGTTTCTCCTGAACGCGACCTTGTTTATTTAGAATGAGAAGGTGCCCTGATCCAGCAGGTAGGTGCTTCGACAGTCTAAATTCAAAATCCAACGGCTGCTTCTAGTAGATAACGTCGGGTGCTCCAGTAAATGTTCACTCAAACTCAATGACTGCCTTTCGACTGAACATTGGCTGCCTCCAGCATTTCTCCAACAGGTCGCCCTTTAACGCTGGCTGTCCCTTAACGATATCTTGACTCCGATTAGCACTTGCCCAGGAAATGACTATTTTGCCATTTTTGCTCCACATGAATCCAAAATACCTACAAAATGCAAAAGAAGCGTAAAACGCAACTAATACAACAATTATAGCAAAGAAAGCATAATCCATGAATACTTTAGTGAGGTGTTTTAGACACCTATCAGACATGTCTTTATATCATCGAACGAGCAATGGGAAATGAGAGGTATAGTCTACTCAATTTCAAATGAGAGCGTATGAATACTCTAATCGAAGGAAAGTACTTGAAGCATCTTATTTAGAAATCGAATGTAACTAGGGCACTTCAACTGCCAATAGTAGCAGAATAAAATAAAACAAACAGCTTGATCTGTTATGACTCGATACATTCTTCAAATCCCACTCGAATGGGAAAAGTCCTACCGGATTATGCATATCTACAAAAAGGCCCAGACGCCAAATATACAAAAATGCCTTGAATGGTTCACTGGTTCAACCTCAACTCCGTATAGGTGATGTTGCGGTGGATTTACTTAAAAAATCGGAGATGTCCAAAGCTCTTTTGACAAACAAGGCATGACGAAAACATGGTCGAAGCCTCTTTAGAAATATTCGAGTTGAACCTGATGATTACAGAGCTTTGGGTGCAGATGACTCTGATCCCGAGCTTGAAGGTGACGAAAATCTTCTTCCTCAAGAAGAATTTCTTAAATATATCAATAGTCGTCTTGGTCCCAAGGTCGTAAAAAAAGATGAGTCTGAATATGATGACTCGGAGATTTATGATGACTCCGAGAATGATCCAGGATACGACTTCGAGAATGACTCTGGATATGCCTAGAAGAATGTCGAGGGAAATGTTGAAAAAAATTACGAAGAGAGTGTTGAAGGTAATGTCGAGGGGAATGTTGAAAGTGATTCTAGAGGTGAGAAGAATGGTGCAGAAGGGTAGGTGAAAGAAGATAACAAAGGTAAAGGAAATGAGGATAGTGAACCTAGGATAGTACACAGCGGAGAAGATGAAGAAGAAGAAAGGGAGAGGGAACCCTATGATGATAAGACTATACGTTAGCGTGTAAAGACTAGCGACGAGCGTCGAGATGAACAGAGGAAGGTGATGCAGTGTAGTAAAGCTTTCGAGGAAGCTTTCGAGGCTAAATGTCTCCTCGGATGCCAAGTCTCCTCCGAAGGGAACTCTTACTTGAAGTCGTATGTCTTGTCTATTTTGATTTTTTGTTATAATGCTCGACTTTGATGCATTCTCAGGATTATACCCGTTCTTTGTTATATATATTGAATTCCTGCAAAGAAATTTTGAATTTTGATGTACGATGTAAATATTCATATTTTCTTTCGATGCTCGACGTGTTCAGGAATGTGATTTCTTTTTTGCATATTCTAGGCTCCGAAGGTTGCTTAGAGTGCAATTTTAAGGCTTACTTCGACGTGGGAGATAGTAAACCAAACTAGTGGGGTCTGCAAATCACCCTTCCCATAGGCCTTTCGCTACTTTCCTCGCCTCAAGCAGGCTTTGGATATCGAAGTTTTACATACCTGGTTTGCCTGGGTTTATAGGAGGCTTATGGTAGGCATCTAAGATACCAAGTATCTTTCATAGGAGGCTTAAGGTATGTATCGAAGATACCTGGTTTGCCTATGTAGAGCAGGAGGCTTATGGTAGGTATCTACTTCTAACATCGATAGTTCAAGTAACACTATGGAGGAGTGTCTGTCAAAGCTGGAGCTTAGGCATGGTACTGTGTTCCTGTCGCGACCTGGAATTCGACCCTTTGATTCTCGTTCGCCCCTCCTCGTGGCTATATTTGATTTTAAAGGAGGTCCCTTGGTTGCGTAACTCGCTTTCCATTCCCGTGAATGTAAGCGAATTAGCTGTTTCGGGGTTCCATCCACCCTAATGGTAGATGTTAATCCCATTTATTGTACCCGCGACGCCTCGTCTGGGAGGTTTCATATGTCGCATGATAGTGGGTCCAAATGCTTCTAGCTTATGTAGATTTGATGCAAAGTACCTACCTCTAACAGGGTGTCTTGTGGGTATAGTAATGTGTCGTGTAGTTCACAGGGCCCTTACAGCTACATCGACCTCATCTCCGTGCCTAGTCTGGTAGGACTTTTATTATTTGGCGTCAAGGCCTTTCAAAGATATGCCTCGTCAAGTAGGACTTTGCTCGTTCAGGTGGGATTTGAAGATAGTATCGAGATGTAACAGATCAAGCTGTTTTATTTTATTTTATTCTGCTACTATCGTCATTCTAAGTTCCCTAGTTACATTTGATTTCTAAATAAGGTGCTTCAAGTACTTTCCTTCGACTAGAGTGTTTATACGTTCTCCCTTGAAATTTAGTAGACTATACTTATCATTTCCCATTGCTCGTTCGATGATGAAAGGACCTGTCCAAGTAGATTCCTCTACTGGGGCTTGCTGTGTTGCTGTAGGTGTTCCACTTTCCTCAATGATGTTGTTACACGACTTTGATGCTACTTCATCTAATATTTCCTTAGATAGTACGCTAACTTCGATGTTACTTCACATATTATTACTTTTGGCCACCTGTTGATGGTGTTTTTTGGCGAGGAGGTTGCAAGAGTAATTTTGCATCAATTTTGGCATCTTGGAATAGCTCGAGACAAGGTATGAATTTATTTTACAATAGGTATAAGAAAGTTGGTCATCATAGCCATATTTTGATCTTTCACGACCATAGCCTAGTAGCTTGGTCCACATCCCTGGCCTACTCGTAAAACGCTTATGCATGCGCCTGTGCCTGTGCACGCATTTTAGCTTATGCATGCGCTTGTGCCTGTGCACGTGCCTGTGCCTATGCTCATACACACGTCTCATCTAGCCCATGTCCAATCTCACGACCTAGCTAGCCTTGTCTAGCTCACGTCCCTCCCCTTTCCTAGCTAAAATCACGTCCCCTTTTCTCATCCTTGCTCACGCCCCATTGCTTGCCCTAAAGACTCGCATCTCTTGGCTTGCCTAGCTTGCGTTCATGGATGGATGGCCCAAACGGCCATCCCATCCTAGCTCACGCCATCCCTTGCTTCCCTAAGCTAAAATCACGCCCATCCTTGCTCATTCATGCACATGTCCATATCTTGCTTGCCCTAAAACTCGCATCCCCTTGCTTGCCTAGCTCGCATCCATGTGTGGGCCATCCCTAGCTTAACTCACGCCCATCTTACCTTGCGTCCCTAGCTTGGTCTTGGCCGTGGTTCATGCTATGGCCCCACACTTTGGTCTTGGCCGTGATTCATGTCGCGGCCCCACTTTTAGAGCTCAGCCATGCCTAATGCATGGGACCCACTTTTGTGGCTTGGTCGTGGTTGTTATCACGACCCCACCTTTTCCTCTCTTGGCCGTGACTCTTGTCACGACCCCACTTTCAACCCTTGGCCGTGGCTCTTGCCACGGTCCCACTTTTGTTGCTAGCGCCACTCTTTTTGTAGACCCCACTTTCATAGGTCGCCTACAAAGCAATACTATGGCCCACTTTTATCACTCACCATAGATTGAGGGTCCCATTTATTCATTCTTGAGCTACCTCTACTTATGGGTCCCGCTGATCCAAGTCCTAGATGATTATGGTCTTTATTGAATCCATGATATTCTAGTTTCCTAATTAAATTCGGAAATCTGGCAGATTACGAATTGCCTCATAGGACGATTTTTACGGCCTAATCCGTGAAGAATCAGGAGAAACTTCCTTCACGAAAGTTTCTCATATGTGAGTTCCCCATAACATACTAAAATTTCGTATTTTTTAGAAATATAGGCTGGCCTGGGCGATTTTTGGAGTGAGTGACGTGTAAACTGTCCAGAAATCTGAATATGACGTAATGTTATGGTTCATCCCTACACATCCTATAGCTAACTTTCTAATAAGATTATTATTCTATACAACATAGCTTATTATCATTCAAGTGGCCTATCTTTAGGTCTTGAATTGAAAGTATTCATGCATTCTTGGTTGTGGCTACGCTATGTTAGCATCACTCGCCTGTTTTCCTGATTATAGACTTGCTTCTATAATCAGTGCTATAATTCTTAATCATGGCTCATGGCTATGACTTATATTATTTTGGACATTCATATGTCTCTATTACTCAGGGAATTGGTGCATTATATGCCACAAGCCAATTTCTCATATTTATGGCAAATCGAAAGTCGTATTTACTTGACTACTGCCACAGAGAGTTGCTGAAATCCTCTCAGTCTAAATGGCGATTGCATAGCTCAATCTTTAGAATTCTCTCATTGGTTTAAATGGAGATTTCCCGGCTCAATCCTTAGACCAAACTTAAAAGAGATGCACAAGCTTATCGCTTAAGTCTCTATTTTTATGCGAAGTCCTGAGTTTACCACTAATTGGTACGACTTGCACTTAGTCAGCTTTGAGTTAACAAATATTTAATACTTAACAAATATTACGAGAATCAAGTAAGTTACATGGGGGGATATTCTTTAGGGTTTTGGTTTGGCGGTCTACAGCACGTGTGATTGCAACGGCTCAATCACTCAACGGGAAAGAAAGCTAAGTCGTGTGAACGTTGCTGAAAAGAGGGGATGAGAAAGTGGGTTATTGGTCTTCCCTAATATTAGGCGCAAGACTCTTAACAACTGGTCCCACTTACTCCACACTCCCACTTCTTCCACTTCTTACGAGATCAGTTGGAATTCTATTGCTATAAATAGGTCACACCAGTTTGGAAAGACAGAACAAACAAGAACAAGTTCAACAGTTCAAGTCTAATTCAGTGAAAGTATAATCAATCTATCTCATCGATAATTGATTAACTCTTCTCATTCAGCATTCAATATCTAGTGAGAATTGAATATCCATTCTTTTAGCAACTTTATTCACAACATTACAGAAATCATACCAATTCTCTGATCTCATCTTTCTCGGCTTCCCTCCCTTAAACCAACCCTATTTCCTCTTCTTGTAACTGAAGCAATACTCGAACGGCCATTTCTTGGTTTAAGAGAGTCTTGTTCGATCTTGACCTCTCGAATACCATTACAATCTCTTATTACATCATTACACTTCACACCATAAATTGCTCTTTGTCCTTCCATGCAGACTCTCTTTCCCTCCCAGTAGACCCTACTATTGTTTGCGGAATCAATTTTGACTTTTCTATAGGGATAAAATTCTTTGGTTGTTATGCCGTCGAGGTTGTTGCCATCCCCGCCTCTATGTCAGCGATGAATTCCTTAATGTTAGCTTTTGTGTACTTAGGTTGTTTGTTTCGACTTCCCTGACCTATCTCTGAACCTTCCCTTTGATGAATATTGATCGCATTGCAAGTGTGAGCTTCAGATGGATCTCCCATAATCCCGACAATCCCATCGGGTGTTGGAAATCGAATACGCTAATGAAGTGTTGATGTTAATTCCATAAGTCCATGTATCTACAGTCTTCCCATAATAGTTGTATATGGATAGTCAATATCCACTACGCAGAATGGTGCAAGGATCTGAAGCTTTCCTACATATACAGTCAGAGGTAGCTCTCCCCTGGGCATCAAAGGCTTGCCGTTAAATCCATAGATATTATAGGTCGAGGGCACCAGCGTTGCTTCCTTTACAAACATTTGATCCTTTCCGAAGAGAATATCAATTGAACTTCCTAGATCGACTAGCACCCTTGGCATTGCGATTTTTCCTATGTTTAGAGTTATCTCGAGGGGTTGTTGTGTGCCCTTCCACTATCTGTATGTCCTCAGCAGAAAAGAATTCTGGCTTTTTCTTCCATTCCTCCAATGGTTTCTTCTCAGCTTCACTCATTATCTCCCTGCCTTCTAGGTCCCGCTTATGGATTATGTCAGTGATGCTGCTTTGAAAACTGTATTCAATGATCTCGGAATGCACTATCGAATTACAGTCGTCGAACCTAGGGATACTTCGATCTATCTTGATTCGTATGTCTCGTGCATCTTAACCTCCTGAGGTCGTGGCTGTTGTTGAGGTGGATTTGGCAATCCGAGAAGATGATCGAACTTTTCTTTTGATATGAAGTAGTAGACCTGATCTTGTTCATTAGTACACTGCTCAGTGGGATGACCATAAAATTTGTGGAACTGACAGTAGTGCTCTGAAAGGCTGGTTTCCTCTGCTACTTGGGTAGCGAATCTCACTTTCTGAATCAGATGTCTCGATGAATTTTAAAGCTACTTCCAAGGGTACACTTAGTTTTGGGAGCTTTCCGTCCTGGAAGGGAGGGAACCCTGGTCTTTGTACTCCGAGCTTTATGTTTTGGTATCCTCCTTCGTATCCTCTACGAGAGTCATTGCTTCTGCCTTCGATGTAGCCTCCATTGTTGTATCTTCGATTATCGTTATATCTCTCATCCCCAAACTTTCCATTGCTACCATATCGGCCTTCATCATTTTGCCTTTCTCTTTTCGATGAGTCTCCCCCTGATCCGAAAAGTACTTTTCTGTAGGGATCGTCATATCTTTTGATTTCTTCCCGTTCTTCTAATGAGAGGTTGTTAATCGAATGCACTTGTTTCGATACGCTTTCCTTACCCTAGGCTTCCTGCTCCTTAATTTCTTCTAGTGTGAGACGCTCCTTTTGGTACCTTCGCATTTCTTGTAATGTCTTGATGCTCTTCGAGGATAGCCTTTCGTACAACGGGTGGTCTTTATCCAGCGCATTTAGGAAGGCTCGAACCTTATCTTTCTCAGTAGCACCATTCCCTACCTCAACACACTGTGTTGTCCATCTCTATGTGAGACTCTTAGTAGATTCCTTTGGCTTGACTCTGATGCTGGATAATTTTTCTACCTCAGGCTTTGATGAGCTGTTGCAGAGGATATGCTGCAAAAAGACCCTTGCCAGGTCTTTGAAGGATGAGATCGAGCACACATGTAGGATATCATACCAAGCCAATGCCTCACTTTTCAAACTTAATGGAAAATACTTGCAGAGTACCTCATCTTTATCTTCTCATGCCAGGAACAACCTCTGATACATCTTTACATGATATGTTGCGTCACCATTTCCATCGAAGACAGAGTTGAATTGGCATCGTGCATTTGACTGGAATATGCTTGCTTAGAAGTTCGAAGCTTAATGGCGATCGATGTACTTCACTAATGGCTTGCTTCAATTTTAAGTTAGCTGGTGGGATTACCCTGTTATCGAGCTTTCAGCTCGCATTACCTTAATCTCGTCCATCATGACTTTCTACGTGGCAGCAGTTTCTGCATCTTTTCGCGCTAGATCACTCTCGTATACCAAATGTATGTTGTTTCCCTTCGAATGTATACTAGCTTCGGAATGAAAGTTCGGTGCATCTTCTTTCTGAGAAGGCTGGCTTTTGGTGTGTGAGCTTTCTTTTGTATGAGTGTTGCTCTTCGATGCTGATTGATGTTTTGACTGCGAATTTTCGTTTGGATGCGAGTTTCCTTCGCTGTTTCTTTTGTAGTTCGATGTTGATTTTTCGGCGTCTTTCCTTTTGGCTTCAAACAATTTTAGTTTAAGTTTCCTATTTACCTTATGAGTGCTTTAATTTCCTTTTGGCTTCGAACAATTTTGTTTGTTCCTGTGTTGGCTGATCTAGTTGTTGCACACTGTCTGATTTGTTTTCTTTCGCTGCTTCCATAGTTTCTTATGTTCCATGTTCCATGGCCACTTCTAATGTTTCTTAGCCACGGAAAGTATCGTGGCCATTTCCTTAATTTTTGTGGCCTCGGGAAAAATTATCACGGCCAAGTCTTATATTTTTCGAGCCAAACTAGTTGGCATGTCCATAGCCCATGTAACCCTAAAACCTTTGGCCGTGCCCATTTCTAGTGTTACTTGGTCGTGACCACTCCTTAATATTCAATTATGGCCAAGTACCATGGCCATTCTCATTTTCTAGGGTTTGTTACGACTTCCTTGTAACCTCTGGCTACAATCCTAATTCCTAGGAAATTAGTTGATTCATGGATTAATATATACTCGATAGTTATAATCCATTCAAGTTAGGGAATTAGCTAACTCCCACGATAACTCATTGTTTTTAAGAAACTAGCTAACTTCCACGAATGAATTTTTATACTTAGAAAACGTGTGATTCAGGTGACGATTCCTAATACTTGGGAAAGCCATAACTTAAGCAATTTTCACATAGGATTATTATTCCCCGATCTTTAGGAATTGATCCAACTTCTACAGAATCCACGACTTCTAGAATTAAGAGACTTATCTAAAGGTCCAATAAGGGCCCATAGATACTAAAACGATTAGTTGGGTATTTGAAGGGTTAGACTTGGCTATCCATCTTTCCCAGGGGAATTTAACGCTTGTAGTTGCAATGACTATGATGCTTGTGACTGAATTCCCTTCAATCTTGGCATACTGAGAGTCATACTTTCTTGACCATTGCCGCAAAGGATTGCTAAAATCCCCTCAATCTACGACACGTGTGATTGCAACGAGTCAATCACCAATGGGAAAGAAACTAAGTCGTGCGAAAGTTGCAAGGAATAAAGGAAGTGGGCGTGTAACTTAGTCTTCCCTATTTTTAAAGGCCACGACTCACACACGTTCTCCACTCACTCCACTGTCCCACCATTTTCACTTCTTTCACAACTTATGAAATCAGTTAGAGTTTTATTGCTATAAATAGGTCACTCGACCAGTTGGAAAATCAGGCCATTCACAATCA
>JAJJMA010100753.1:27422-48834 GCA_023529015.1 Papaver nudicaule
CAACCTCCATCTTGCATTGCTTCTCAGCTCCAGCTAGAAGAAGTTCATGAATCTGCTAGTTAGTTTTTGATGTAAGTTTTTGTTATTTTGGTTTTCGTTTTTCCTGGGCTTATATCATGCCCCCTATCAAAACAAAAATAAAAAAAAAATAATCTCATAGTTTCCACTTCCACCTTTGTGAAATCTGCAAAAAAAAAAAAAAAAAAAACGTTAATTGGGGTGAGACAACATCTTAGTAGGCAAACTCGGGGCAAAATTGTGACGGTTTTGGCAATCACTTTGTAAGAAAAATTGCAAAGGCAATTGGGGCAAAATTGTGACAGTTTTGATGGGTGTTCAACCTTCGAGATCAAAGTAATATTTGTATGGTGCATGAAAGGTGGCATAGTGAGGTCGCAGAAAAATTTCTGAACTACGACAATTAATTGAATATGGATGCTTCAATAATCGGGTCCCGACGCCTTCTCGATCCCATAGAGAATAGGCCATCTTTGATTATCTCGGGGGTAAGTTGCTATGTAAGAGTCGAACACTGTTTACTGGTTAGTCTCGATATGATCTCCCGGAAAAATTAGTCGTCGATTATAATGTTGGTCGCCGAGTACTGATTGGTGAAGTGATTTATGAGGGGATTGACAAGCTCTGTTTATCAATGATCCAGTTGTTCTTCCAATCTTGTAGTTGCTGAATATTCCTGCTCCCACGATATATGGTGGCAGTTATATGAAAGAATGTGATATTTTGTCACCCTATTGAAACCGTTGTTGGATTCTTGATCATTGCTTCCATCAAGCAG
This sequence comes from Papaver nudicaule, assembly GCA_023529015.1. Taxonomy (NCBI): domain Eukaryota; kingdom Viridiplantae; phylum Streptophyta; class Magnoliopsida; order Ranunculales; family Papaveraceae; genus Papaver; species Papaver nudicaule. The sequence goes on from JAJJMA010100753.1 coordinate 28,219, forward strand.
CATGACTCTGAAGAAATGCAAGGTGGCACATCCTTAGATCTCGTTCATGTTGAATCCAGTAAAGTAAGGTTTTTCCTGTCTGAGTAACACGTTGGTATAGTGCATGCCTGATTTCCGTTGTTCACGTCTTGATCCATTGAGTAATGATACGTCATTTTGTGATAAGCTTAACTTATGGGTCTAATGCAGGATCTGGCTCCTGGTTCCATGCACGTAGGGTGGAGGGAGCTTAAGGCAAGGGTAGGCAATTGCCTACCCTGCTGGGCTGGCTCCCAAGCCCATTTCCCCCCTAAAAATTTAAGTTTTGATTACCTTTTGCCATTTGCCTAACCTATATTTTTTTTTGCCTCCTCATAACACATTTCCTGCCTCCACCCCTGCATACAAGGTCGACCACTGATGGATACGAGGGTGACAGAGCCACGTGTGTTCAAGCCTATAATTCTTCAGACCTTGCCATTTGATAGCATGAAAGCGAAGATGAATTGGGACACGATATAAAGCTATACGCAGAAGGTGCAGGAAAGCTGCATGGGGTCGGATGTATACCATCACTGGGTAGCAAGGGCTCGGTCCAGACGTTAGTGTCAATTTGTGTTTAACTCATGATGCTTCATGACCCGAATTCAACACAACGCAGCCTAGAATCGTGAGTCAACTCATTATGCTTCATGACACGAATCTCGAAGGTCTCTCTTCTTGCCCTAACATACAAAGTTCTCTTCTTCGTCAAAGTTCAAACCATACTTCTATCCCGTCGGAAATTTTCAACAAATACAATTGGATCTGATTTTATCACGACAGAGAGAATGGGTTACGTTCTGAGAGTAAGACTAGCATCGTTCTTTGTAGGAGCAGCTACAGCCTCCGGCGCGGCTCTCTATATCCTCCATAAGGATTATAAGGTTGCTCATGAAGCCATCTCTAAACAGGTCAGGGTTATGTTTCTTATTTCCAAATTGGATTTCTTTGTTTGCTTATGTGAAAGCCATTTAACCCGCGATTGGATTTTCACTAAAATTTTGGTTTCTGGTTTTCCCTGAATCTCAGTAATTTTTTATCTCTAGGGTTTGCTGATTTCTGATTTCTAAGAAACCCCGTTAGGGTGTACAAACCCGTATTAAGGCTTGAGTGAGTACAGTATGAAATTACATGGAAACCACTTTGACTAGACAGCATTTAGGGTTTGTAAAAAAGTGTTGAGGTATAATTAGGGTTTTGAGGGGTAGAATTAGTGAAAAATCTCATATGTATAGTGACCAGTACTTAGGAAATATGGTGGCAGTAGAGATTTACAGAGCATTGACGAAATTAGTCTTTTGGCAAAAAATTGAATTATAATCAAGAAGCAGCATGATAATCATTGGCACTAAATAACTTTAGCTATGAAGTAGAGTGAGCCCTTAAGAAAAATGACTTAAAATAGGAATAATCTATGCTTTCATATGAACTGTTGCTTGGATGGGTTTCTGGTCTTGGTCCTGTTTCTTTATTGAGTATGATTGTGTATTTTAGTGTGTTTTCCGATTTTCCAGCTTACACTTATCGTCTGTGTTTACTGCAACTTGTTATGTGAATTGGATTGATATTTTATACAAATGGGATAAATGAAGGAGAGATAGAGAGCTAGTGGTAGCCGATCGGAAAATAAATGAAATAGACAGCTAATGGCAGTCTGGAGTTTCTGGTTAGCATTATACTACTACTGTTTGGTTAAAACATGAAATTATCAATGACTGTCACAACAACCTTTATGTATCTGACAAACGTGCATTGCCCCAACTTCTAGGTTCACAATTGGAAAATGGTTTTAACTATCGGACTAGGTTAATTATCTAGAATCAGTAAGAGCTGCATGCTGACTAACGGGTTGTTATATCTCTTTGTAAATATATATGAATCGCTTTGTAAGTACTTTAAATAGGATCGACCTTTTGTCTATGTTCTACACCTCCCCACCTCTGTATGTAACTTGCCACACATTTGTGACACAAGGTTGGGCCAACTTGATAAATCCGTGTATCATCATTCATTGTAATAGATTGGGGGATAGGAAACCAAAATGGTTATTATCCAGTATAAATTTTAAAACCAAAATGGTTATTATCCAGTATAAATTTTAAAACCAAATTTTAGGAGAGTAAATGTTTCTTATAGACTAGAGTAAATGAAAATGCCAGGTTAAGATTTCGTTGTTGTATTAATACCTTGCAATCTACGACCTTCTTGTAGAAGGGCGAAAGATAGGAAGAGGAAACTATTTTACTTCTAGCTCGGGTGAAGGCAGGACTGTGGGGAGGTCATCTTTGGAGATGATTCCTGTAGCAAAAGTGGATTAAATTGACAGGTCTATTCATGGCATGACATTCCCCGACATCTCACTTTTGATATTAAATATTCTTTTTTTCAAGTTAAAGCTTTTCTTGTGTGATAAGTACACAAAATATGTCCACTGACTCATTTAGCTTATGTGGCATACACAGACTACAATTGTTGTTACAATGTTTCGTTAGCCATACTTTTGAAAATCTTTTGAAATTAATGAATAATTTGTATATAGATGGGACACGGATGTACTGCTGCCTATAGTTTGATATACTCTTAATATTTTTTAATATTCTCTCTAGGTGAAAGGTCTGTACGAGTCATTGGATGGACGCGTTTCAGCTTTGGAGAAATTGAAAGAAGTTGAAGCTCAAAACCCAGTGAAAACGACAGAGTGAAAGATATGATCGTGCAATTTAGTTGAGCTCTTTTTGGGTAACTTCGTCTTGGATTTTGTATTCACTTTGAAGAGTGTTTTCTGTTTACATGTATGTCAATAATTTACAACTCAACTAATCTGCCTGAGATATGAAGATGCTGTTACAGTCAATTTTACACTGCATGGCTTTTGTTTCTCTTAATGTTTTAGTCAGAATAGAATATGCTCCCCCTTTCAAATATCAAACTACTTTGTCAGAAAAGATTGGGTATTTCACCAACCCGGAGGCAAGCATTCTGATTGGGCCTCGGCAGAAATTTGATTGGGTATTCACTAGACCTGTGCACACTGAAAACAATGAAATCTAGGGTTTTCAGATCCTCTCCTTTCTTTTTAAACCCTGATTTAGGGACTGGCAAAATTACTTGAGAGACCGGGTTTACGATCCCTATCCCAGAGTGGGTTATAAGGGGGTGTTAAAATGCTGTGAAAAGTCTAAGTTACCCTTTCAACATTAACAAAAACCTAAACAAAGAAATTGATTTTCAGTTTCAATTTCTTTCAACTCTTTATCTTCTTCTTCATCGTCTCCTCCCACTGCCCCTCTATCTCCCTCTCTATTTCTACAAACCTTCATCGTCTCGATTAATCAACGATTCAGAATGGTTAAAAATGATAGTTCAGAGTGATTTTCGGCTGGGTGAAACCCTAAAAATCTAGACGAAAATTTAATTGTCGTCTGTATTGCATGCAAACAAACCAGACGAAAAATAACTTACCAAATGTGTCGCAGCCAATGCACCCGAAAATAGGCTTAATTTTGAAAAACCTAGCCGAAATTTTTTAATTTTCGGTTGCGTTTGGTATGGAATATCCAGACGAAAATAAAAAAAATTGGTATTCGTTGAACTTTGTTTTCGTCTGGATTAATTCAGTACTTCCAGACGAAAATCAAAATTTTGGATTTTGTTCAACTGTTTTTTCGTCTGGAATAATTCAGTATATTAGAAACACGTAATCCAGACGATTTTGAACTTGGCAAAATTTACGCACACAAAACTCAGCCGATATCAACAATTTCCAACCGACAATTGGTTCCCACAAAACTTTTGTTTTACAGAGATAGTTTCGTCTGGGAGTAGATAAACAAACAAGCCGAAATTACAATCTCGTCTGGATTTTGATACTAACATCCGAAAATTTACTGTACGGCCAATTTTCCCCAAATTCGAAAATTGTCGGTTGGATTAAGAACACAACCCAACCAAAATTGCAATTTTCGCCTGGATTCTGGGTTAAAATTGAGCCGAAAATAGGCTCTGGAACTCACAAAAATCACATTTTTTACGTGATTTGAAAGATTAGAGCACAAATATAGGCATACCTGAGTGTTTTCTATAGTTGATCCGTGATGTACTGGGGGAAAGTGTTCATAATCTTCAGGATTGAGCTCCAGATTGTGAACAATGGCATCGTTTGTCCCTATCAACTAATGAATTCTAATTAAGTAGGGATATTTTGGTATTTAAGAAAATATGTTGGATAAGAGGTTTTGGAAAAGCTTAGAAATAACCCTATTTTGTCTTATTACCCGGTCTCCCTAGTAATTTTGCCTGTCCCTAAATCAGCGTTTTTCTTTTTACAACTCATAATGAGAAAAACTTGATGTGTTTCCTTGTGAACTTTCACTTCCCACAGGTTACACCACTAGTCTAAAGTCGGTTTATTTTGACTATCGAATAGGTTCCACATACACCACAGATAGATTTCATGTCGATCTGATTATAGCAGTTGAACTTGGAATAGGATTTCTTAGGATTTTGAATCAAATTTCAAGTTCGGTTGAAAATGTTTTTCGTTGGAAATCTTTCCAATATATAGTGTTGCTTTTGTAGTATTCATATTTGTCAATTGCATTTTAATGTTGGGTTTGAAATTGTGTTTTTTTCGATGAATTAATGTGATTTGGAACATTCATTTCCATGGTGAATGCATCATTGAAACTAATAATCCGTTGGTACAACAATTCTTTCGGGTGCAATTTAGCAGCCAAATTTTGAAACGCTGATCCAGGGACCGGCTCCATTACTGGGAGACCGGGTAATAAAACAAAATAGGGTTATTTCTAAGTTTTTTCCAAAACCCCTTATCTAACATATTTTCTTAAATACCAAAATATCCCTACTTAATTAGAATTAATGAATTAGATTAGTTTAACTAAACTAAGATTTGTGCTCTAATATTTCAAATCACGTATTTTGTCTTTACAAACTATAAAGAAAATCTAGTATAACTAAATTAGATTTTGTGAGTTCCAAAGCCTATATTCGGCTCAATTTTAACCCAGAATCCAGCCGAAAATTGAAATTTCGGTTGGGTTGTGTTCTTAATCCAACCGACAATTTTCGAATTTGGGGAAAATTGGATGTACAGTAAATTTTCGTCCAGAGATAGTATCAAAATCCAGACGACAATTGTAATTTCGGCTTGTTTGTTTATCTACTCTCAGACCAAACTATCTCTGTAAAACAAAAGTTTTGTGGGAACCAATTGTCGGCTGTAAATTGTTGATATCGGCTGAGTTTTCATCTGGAAGTACTGAATTAATCCAGACGAAAACAAAGTTCAACAAAATACCAATTTTTTTAATTTCGTCTGGATATTTCATACCAAACGCAACCGAAAATTAAAAAAAAATCGTCTGGGTTTTTCAAAATTAAGCCTATTTTCGGCTGCATTGGCCGCGACACATTTGGTAACTTATTTTGCGTCTGGTTTGTTTGCATGCAATACAGACGACAATTGAATTTTCGTCTAGATTTTTAGAGTTTCACCCAGCCGAAAATCACTCTGAACTATCATTTTTAACCATTCAGAAGAGGAATCAAAGCATAACTTAATCATAGACAAAATTAAACAACGAGAGGAGACGATGAAGAAGAAGATAAAGAGTTGAAAGAAATTGAAACTGAAATCAGTTTCTTTGTTTAGGTTTTTGTTAATGATTCAGGGGCATTTTGGTCTCATCCTTAATTTAAAAGGGTAACTTAGACTTTTCATAGCATTTTGACACCCCTTATAACCCACTCTGGGATAGGGATCGTAAACCCGGTCTCTCAAGTAATTGAGCCGGTCCCTAAATCAACGTTTAAATTTTGGGCCCTCTAGAAATTCAGACTTATTCTCCTCTCTAGATTTTGTTAAAAACTTTGAACACAGATTTTGTTGTTAAAAACTTTGAACACAGGTTGTTTGTATTTAAGCAAAACAGAATAGATTAGTTAAACTGTAATGTTACTACTAGCAGAAGTGCGAGTGTTGTTTTGAAAGAGCATAAAGTTGGAATAGTCGACGGGGTGTGAGATTTTGTTCCTGTTTTTCTTCCAGGCGAGAGCGTCCGCCAGTTCATTCATTACCTGGTGGTTTTCTAGTACCCCCACTTTCGTTCATACCTGGTCTTCTAGTACGGGGGACTAAATGTTGTGAAAGATATTGGCATCTCCTTCACCTCTTCTTATATTGCCCTGCCTTGCATATCCATATTTTGTGCCTTCCCCTTCAAAAACTTCACGACCTATGGATTATCTCCTTCCAAATTTACTCTGTACGTTGCTAAACTGTCATTACTGCCGAAGTTTCCACTGCAATGATTTATACTCGATGCAATGCATAATAGTGTTGCGGTTGCGGCAAAAGAAATCTACAATCTGAAGTATAAGTTCCGGACCATTAAAGTTGCATCACCGCTTATCTCTTTCTCTCCAATCTGTAGCATACACGAACCCAGAGGAAATTGCCAAACTGACACTGATGTAAATCATCCGGTTGACAATCGATTTCCTTTTCCTAAATTTAGCTTCTTTTTTTTTTTTGCTAGTTTGGTTTGGTTTCCCTTCCCAAGGTAACCGCTTGGTACAAGAGTATGAGACTGAACTTTTTCGTTTGTTATCTCGAAATCAGCTTAAAGAAACAGTTATCAAAAAGTCAGTTTCTTAAATGATTTTGATTGGAGTATTCAAGAAAGGTTAGTTACTAAACAACATATTTCTATTCATGCGTCATAAATAATGCCTATGAGATAGAGTCTTTTGTGTTTCTCCACAACCTTACCCAAAATCCTCTTATTCCTACCCAAGAAAGCCTTTGTTTTTAAAAAATTCTACCCAACAACTTTCGGCATACTGGTCTCATTCTTCTTCCTCGACCCCTATCGAAACTTGCGTAATATATTTTTATTTTTCGAAACATGAATTGAAAAATAACAAACAACTAAAATAGATAAAAAAATCTACTAATAGTTTCGAAACATAAGTAGAAATATTCTTTAGTTCAATGGTGGAAACGGGTATATTTTCTCACGTTCTTCATTCACCCAAAAGTTATTGACTAGGTCTTCTAGATTCTTTCTAAGCTCGTGGTTATCTTTTGCACTACGAACCCAAATGTGTTGTATATTTCCTAGTTGTCTTCCAATTATGTTGATCTTGTCTTCAAGAGAGAAACTTGGACTTTGGCAAAGAGATTCTTCAGACACAGATGATGAGATAGAACACACTTTTTCCTTTTTAGGACGCATCCCATTTATCATATTTTTGTTTATGACACAAACATTCTTTACTTCAGGACCAAATACTGAAAAACATGTTCCCTTGACAATATCAGAAATTAGACACGAGAAACCTAAACCTCTCTTTCACTTCGTGTCTTGACTCTTAAAAATAAGAATCATTTGGTGGACAATGATTTTGCAGATATCAATCTTCTTGCGTTTGTTTTCATCTCCTTTACATAAAAAGTAGACGAATTCAGCAACAATCCTACTCCATTTGGAGCGATGATATTGAATTCCAAAAATATTTGGAACAGTCATTTTTCCAAGAACACGAAGATCCAAAGGGAGTCCATCGGTAAGAAGGAAGTCCTTGTTCCACGTAGTCTTTTGTTTTGACAGTATCAAGGAGATTTCTTTATATTCAACTTCATGCCCTGTTAAAACCTGGTTATACTCTGGGGCAATAACCATTCCACCCATAGTAGCAATAAGATCTGCATCAACATCGAAACACTTCTTTCCAACAATAGTTTTGAAAGATGGCTTGCTTTCGTCGATGTTTGACATATTGCTGTAAAATACCCTGACAACATCTGGAAAATATGAATTCGGTTTGTCAAGTAGGTGTCCCCAATTCCTTGATTTGATAAGATCAATATATTTGGGAAGAGTGACACACATATCAAGTTTGTTTTCTATAACAAAACCTCTGTTGCAGAGTTCTTGATACATAGCTTGGCCTCCGTCCAGAATTGAGTATGATCATTAATAGTTTTGGAATGATCAGGTATAGAAGGAGATGTATTTGACGCACTTGGAGCTGAGAAGATTGTGACCTTATTTTGTTTCGAAACTCTTATCTCCTGGTTGACACTTTTACCAACCCTTTTCTTCTTCTTAACATTCGAATCCATTGTAATGATTCCGCAAACACACAGTGATGTATTTTCTTTCTAGGCTCCGAAACTATATATATATATAGTGATTTGAATCCTATTAATTGGAAATCGTATGCAATATGGAAATAGGGATATCGAAAATTCTAGAATAATCTAAAAAAGGAAACTGAGATTCGAAACACGGATTTTCTAAATATATATATATTTTTAAAACACACCAAAATATTATATTCTTAGAAAATATACATAATTATAAAAAAATTTTTATTATATCTTCTATTTATACACTGCATATTATGTATAGCACGTGAATTGTTTCAAATTCGGTCATATGACTCCAAAAAGCTATCGTGCGGAGCATGCATTAAACACATACAAATATAGTGCTGAAATGCGTACCTTCGTTTTAGAAACACAGAGGTTAACCCTTGTAGATGTGCCTATGGTTTGGGAACACTGTTTATCATATTACTTAAGAAACTTTTGTCCAAGAAGAGTTTATGTTACAAAATTTATTAAATAATGTATTATGATAATAGGGTTTAAACCAGCGAGTAATCATACTGGGAATGTCCTGAGGCATTGAAGATTCCTGAGACTCCTTTTTAGAGATTGTGGAAACACATAGAGGATCACACAGATCTGGATCAGGGTCAGAGTCAGAATCAGCGTTCAAGAACTCAGAATCTACAACAGTATCCATTAGGAAGTCATGAATAGCCTTACTTCTTTCCGTCTTTAGAAGTACATGTGTTATTAAAGATTTTAACTCTTCAAACAATTTGTCAGCCTGATCATTTACATGTTGGCTATTGTTTAGTATTCTCTGTGTTCTGAGTGAAGATTCATAAAAGAAATCATGATTCATTCTTGATGGATCAAACACACAGTACACTAAATCTTGTGAGGGACATATTCTTATAGGTTGGATCAAGCCAAACACAGATTGTCAGATATTAAGGTGTTTGCCTGCTCTGATACCAATTGAAAAGACGAGGGTACCGAGTACACCACCAATCTTTTATTTTAGTCCACCAATAAGTCAAACCTTGAACGGTTCCTGTAATCAAGAAATCAAGAACAAGATCTCCTTCAAATCTGATTAATTCACGCAAGGGAGTCAATACAAGAATCCGAAAGGCTATGTCAACAACCAAGTACGATACTTTAATTATAAATGATAAATCAAATATAAAACGGAAGTAAAGTAAAGTACCCACAAGATTTTTGTTAACGAGGAAACTACAAACTCGTAGAAAAACCCAGGGACCTCGTCCAGTTTGAATACTCTTAAGAATTAAGACACCAACACACCTACTCTCAGACTTCGGACTAGCTAGTGCAGACAATATGACCCTAATACGACTATTAGTCACAAAGATTTCCCCTCAGTATTCCTACGCCTCCAACCACAGCAAGGTGGTCATGCGCAAGAGTTTCCTCACAGCCCGACGTGAGGATTATCGCTACCCGACCTCCAATCGGACGATTACAACCTTATGGACAACAACCAAATAGCGGCAGGTCAAATCGCTAGATGATATCCTTGGTAACTAACAGATATTTCACTAAAGTTGTTTTACACCCAGAGAGAGGATATTGAGTTTACTTAGGCAATAAACACCTCGAGATATCGATCAAGGTTTCAAAACCTAAACACCCGAAAGAGCAACCTTGTCGTCCCAGTTGGAATCAAGCAGATAGCTGTAGAAAGTACGATATGATATGATCTTGAAGAACGGTGTACCTGCAAAGAACAAATTTAATAACAGGAATCTTGATTCCACTCAATATCTATAGTTTAGGCGCACAAACCGAAAGCGACTTGCTGACAAATCCAGGTTAACAGATAAAGAGCATGTTCTAATCACAACGATCTTGAGTGGCCTTATTGCAGAAGAGAATGACCATGTAATAAACAAGATCGCAAGGTTTGATAGGCGTGATAGAACAGAACATAAGTACAATACAAAGAAGACTAGTAAAACATAAACTAGTTTCCCTCAGAGGTACTTCTAGGCTTCTCGATCCCTAGAGATGACTTTCACGCAATTCTAGACCGAGAGCAAAAGCTCAAAGGTAACTGAAAAGAAAAAGCGCCAAACACAAGTATCAATTCCGAAGAAGAGCTTGGTAGAGGGATAAAGCTTTCAGGAGAGATACCATTCCTATTTATATTGACTAAGGCTTAGCTTTGAAATGAGGCTAACTTAATTTCGGAAATTCATTAAAGCACGTTTCCATATTAGTTACGAAATTCCTCACTTAGACTCATAGCATTTGATAAGATCTAATACTATGGCATTTTACATTAAATAAAAAGATAATTCATAAATGAAAATATATTTTCAATAAATGTTTGGCCAATAGTAAACAAAGCACATAATACTCATAAGGTATATTTGGATATTTCATTAATTCGAAATATGGTGCTTACCAAATATGCTCCCTGGGAAAGAGCTCAATTCGAAACGTGTCCTTTAGTTTCGAAATCTCCTTAAGGTATTATTACTTCCAAATGTCATCAGCTTTAATAATGTCGACATCACTTCCTAGGCTTTGTTGGACGGGCCAGAACGATCCTAGGTGGAAGTGGGATCTGGTCCAACGTGGTTCAACGTTCCGCATAAATGTATCCTTACAGACGTGGACAAGCCTTGTGTGTTAAGCTTAAGTGAACATGTAGGTTCAAAATACATTCCGAATCACGAATAAAGATCTACCATGGATGTACAGTGCATGATTCAAGCGAGCAATAGCAAAATGTTGAATCACCTGATTTCTTGATTCCAATGTAGATGATCACGTTAATGATATCCAAGAATTCAAATCAAAACATAAAATGAATAAACAAATGAATATTTGATCGAGTAGTAAAATCATACGAAGATCTAATCACGTACAATATTAATCAGAAATCATGTGTCTACTAACTAGAGCGACTAACCATATTTCTGATGATGACTCAAACAACTTAGGTGTACATTGAAGATGAACTAATTCGAACTTCAAACTGAGAATATCAAACTCATTAGTTTGTTGAAGCACAAATCAAAATGATAGAGTTTGAACTTCGAAAATACGCATTCTGAGATAACCAAATTAAGGTTTCGAAACCTACATACTGTTGGCAGAAACCAATTTAAGGTTTCGAAATCTAAAGTTCATTGTATAACCAGAACCAAATTAAGGTTCCCAAATCAAGTTTCCATATAGCGAAACCAAAGTGAGGTTTCAAAATCAAGATTCTGTTTAACAAAACGTTGGTTAAGGTTTCAAAACAAGAAACACATATTAGAGTTTTATCACATATGTTTGGGGTCGAACTTGAGAGTCCATGTGGTCAAGCACCGCTTCAGCATCACACTTTTTTAGCCTTGACACACAGGTTATATTTACCGGTTCACATAAACCTTTAGGAAACCCAGGGTCTTTTCGACCATTTAGAACTCACATGGTCAAGATTCATTGATCTTGATTCTCAAGTCACTTTTAGCCAGCAAATATAGTTTCAAACTCATGTTGTCTCATTGGTCACAATATTTAAGTTTCGGACCAATAGCTCACGGATACGAAAACCAGATTATGGTTTCGAAATCAACGTTTAGTTTTACCAAAACCTACATTGAGGTTTCGAACATTGAAAATCCATAAGATGAGATAACAAGAATATGGTTTCGGATTCCATAAGTTTAATATGGCATACGAGATGTTCATATACAGAATAAAGTAAATGATTCAGAACTTCAGTATTCAAAGCCAAACCAAGATGTGGCATTTGATACTCAGAACAACAATATATCGAGTCTACACAACATAAGTGTGAGTCACGATCTCACTTACATTTAGCTCATACAAGTATTTGCTAATCAATCCGATAGAGTCAGACTAGGTAAGTAGAGACACAATACTGTGATGGATTAAATCTCTTAGTACTACCGAGACAACATCACGTTGTTATATCCAGCTCGAAGGTTTTAGGAAAAACCTTATATTAATTAGAAACGGAGAAGAAAAGAAAGCTCAAAGCAATATTGGAACGTCATAACTTCAACACAAATATCGCAAGCAATAAAGTGGAGTTATCTTAAGACACACTGATCACAAGTGATCAAGTCATAACGTAAAACTCAAGAAGAGAGTTATGTTTTTGTCTTTTGTAGCACAAGTGTATAAGATAATGGAATCGCATTATTTAGATTCACTAACCTCTTGAATGATGAAGCCGGATGTCTTCGTTTGATCTTCAGTCTTTCTTCAACTCTTCAAGTAGTGATTCCAAATCCTACCAAAATCTTCCACAACCTATAGCTCACTCACTCATGACTTTACCTAATGTGTGTTGTTTGGCGGTCGAGTTTTAATCACTAAATTTGACAACTAAGCTTGACATACCAACACTTAGTGAGGTTAACCGAGCCATGCTCTAACAACACCGTTCGCCGAGAGCAACTTGCTCTTCAGACGAAAGCGGAAGATGAAGTTAGGCATACTCGAGCCACTTCCTTGTGGAAAGGCGAAAAGTCTAAGGCTGAAGAGTTAGCTTCTCAACGGGTCCATCTATCAACAGAGAGAGATACTGCATTGATTGATATCCAGCACTGGAAGGATCTCGCCCAAGTACATAGAGATCGAGCTAGAGAACTTTATGAGCAAGTATCATCTCAACAAATTCAGATATCGACGATGATGGGCCCTAGTGCTAACCAGAATTTCTAATACAATATGAACTTACTTAGAAGTGCCCAGGAGGGTGCACGTAGGCATGTTCAAGAGTTGGAAGGTAGATTTCTAGGGTATTTTGTTGTCTTATCTTGAGTTTTGACTCATTCTTACCTTTTCCTTTGTATGTTGTTCCGAGAAAACAAAGGAACTTGGGAAAGCCCTTGGTGATCAGCGTATGGAGTTTGACAAGTTGAACTAGGAACATCGAGTCTGCGCCGATAAGATCGTCGAATTGGCTAACAAGGTGAAAGATCATGAAAGTTGTGAGAAAAAACTCAACAAGATCTCTGAGGAGCATCAAAGTTGCTCAACTAGGATCGCCGAATTAACTAAGGGGATTCAAGAACACCAGGGTTGTGAGAAAAATATTGAATCTTATTCCTCCAAGGCTGAGAAACTCGTTGAACTGCGTGATGACCTTCAACGCCAATTGAATGAGGCCCAGAGAAGATGAGAGACCAAGAAGAAAAATTTGATGAAGAGTTGAAGAGGGTTGCCTTTATTGGAACTTAGATGTTTGCTTATGACTTCTGCGCTGAACACAACCTCCCAGTTCCTAAAGAGTACATCAAGTCTTCTGAGAATGTCGTCGAGGAAGCGAAAGAAAATGAGAGTGAAAGCGACAGCGAAGGTGAAGAAGAAAGTAAGGTGGCAGTGATGCCGACAGAACTATATCCGATGAGGAGTAGCCCCCACATGATATTGAAGAATCCAGAATCGTTGAAGGTTCAAGCCAATGGGAAATCCTTTACTCCCAGGATATCTCAACAATCAACAAACTTGCTTTTGAAAATCCCTAGCCTTAAATGCCTTTCGCTGAACACCTTTTTTCGGAATTTCAACTCATGAAAAAAAAAATGTTTTTTTTATACTTATGTTTTTCACCAATGGTTTTGCTAATTCATCCCAAAGTGATATGCCGCCTGGTTCTCCCGCTAGTTAAATTCATGCACCCTCGCAATGCTACTTGTGCCCGTCGGCGATCCTATTATAAATGCTTGGTTTGCCAAGATAGTGGCTTATCGCCAGTCTTCGGGTGTCTTATATTTTTCTGCCTGCACTCACAGATCAACAAGTAACGCGATTGGATTTATTATGAATAAGATTATATGTTACCCATAGTTTTATCACTAGGGACTGGGTTGGGTGAGGTACCTTGCTTATTCGGTTTAGTTGTAAAATAGAACCATTTTGGTCGGGAGCTGCTGACTCTCAAGACTTTTAATTCTATAATATTTATCTTAGTAATTAGCACTTGGCCAAAAATAGGACCTTTTTGGTCTAGAGCTGTTTGCTCTGGGAGACTTTGAGTCTATGGCATTTTGCCTCTGTAAATGACGCTTGGCCTTAAATAGGGTCTTTTTACTCAGGAGTTGTTGGCTCTGAGAGACTTTTGAGTCTATGGCATTTAGGCGAAGCCTTCTGGCTTTTAATTTCGGCAAGGCTCGTAAGCCTTATCGCTTTTTACTTTGGTGCTTTGTTTGTTCGGCGAAGTGGTGAAAAGACGAGGGTACTGATTACACCACCAAATCTCTTCTTTTGCGGAGCAAAGAATATATGTGTATAATATTGCTTGCAGTAAATAACAGAACAATACAAAATCAAAATCACGCACATAAGATTTTTGTTAACGAGGAAACTACAAACTCGCTGAAAACCCCCGGGACCTAGTCCAGTTTGAATTCTCTTAAGAATTAAGCCACCAACACACCTACTCTTAGACTTCGGACTAGATGGTGCAGACAATATAATACGACTATTAGTCACAAAGATTTCCCCTGAGTATTCCTACGCCTCCAACCACAGCAAGGTGGTCACATACATGTACTCCTCTACACAAACAAACGTCATTTACTGTCTTGCACAAGAGTTGCCTCACACCCCGTCGCGAGGACTATCGCTACCCGACCTCCAATCGGAAGATTACAACCTTATGGACAACAACCAAATTGCGGCAGGGCAAATCGCTAGATGATATCCTTGGAAACTAACAGATATTTCACCAAAGTCATTTTACACCAAGAGCGAGGATATTTAATTTTACTTGGTAATAAACTCCTCGAGATATCGATCAAGGTTTCAAAACCAAAACTCCCGAAAGAGCAACCTTGTCGTCCCATGGAATCAAGCAAATAGTTAGATGCAAGTAAAATAAGATATGACCGTGAAGAACAGTGTACCTGCAAGCATAAATCCAATAACAACAATCTCGATTCCACTCAATATTTATAGTTTAGCACACAAACCGAAAGCGGCTTGCTGACAAATCCAGGTTAATAGATAAAGAGTATGTTATAATCACAACGATCTTGAGTGGCCTTATAGCAGAAGAGAAGGACCATAAAATAAACAAGATCGCAAGGTTTGATAGACGTGATAGAACAGAACACAAGTACAATACAAAGAAGACTAGTAAACATAAACTAGTTTCCCGTAAGAGGTACTTCTAAGCTTCTCGATCCCAAGAGAAGACTCGCACTAATCCAAACCGAAAGCAAAAGCTTAAAGGTAACTGAAAGAAAAAGTGAATAAACGCAAGCTTACAATTCCGAAGAAGAGCTTGGTAGAGGGACAAAGCTTTCAGGAGAGATACCACTCCTATATATTGACTAAGGCTTAGCTTTAAAATGAGGCTAACTTAATTTCGGAAATACATTAAAGCACATTTCCATATATGTTCCGAAATACCTCACTTAGACTCATAACATTTAATGAGATCTAATACTCAAGCATTTTACACTAAAGAAAAATATATTTCATAAATGTAAAATATATTTCAATAAATGTTTGGCCAAGAGCAATCAAAGCAAATAATACTCATAAGGTATATTTGGATATTTCATTTAATTCGAAATATGGTGCTTACCAAATATGCTCCCTGGGAAAGAGCTCAATTCGAGAACGTGTCATATTGTTTCGAAAATCTCCTTAAGGTATTATTACTTCCAAATGTCGTCATCAACTTCGATCATGTCGACATCACTTCCTAGGCTTTACTGGACATGCCAGAAATATCCTAGATGGAAGTGGGATCTGGTCCAACGTGGCTGAATGTTCCGCATAAATGTATCATGGAAGACGAGGACAAGCCTTGTGTGTTATGCTTAAGTGAACACGTAGGTTCAATGGACATTCCAAATCATACTTAAAGATATACCAATAAAGTACGGTGCATGATTCATCGAGTAATAGCAAAATGTTTAATCTCCTGAATTATTGATTCCAATATAGATGATCACGTTAATGATATCCAAGAATTCAAATCAAAACATCAAATGATAAATCAAATGAATATTTGATCGAGTAGTATATCCATACGAAAATCTAATCACGTACAATATTGATCAGAAATCATGTGTCTAATAACTAGAGCGACGAACCATATTTCCGACTATGACTCAAACCAACTGAGTTGTACATTGAAGATGAATAAATTCAAGCTTCAAACTGAGAATATCAAACTCATTAATTCGTTGAAGCACAAATCAAAATGTTAGAGTTTAAACTTCGAAAATACGCATTCTGAGATAACCATTTTTAGGTTTCGAAATCTACATACTGTTTGGCAGAAACCAAATTAAGGTTTCGGATCCTAGAGTTCATATATGACCAGAACCGAATTAAGGTTCCCAAATCAAGTTTCCATATATCGAAACCAAAGTAAGGTTTCGAACTTCAGATTTTGTTTTAACAAAACCTTGGTTAAGGTTTTGAAACAAGAAACAAATATTAGTCTCGTCACAAATGTTTGGTGTCGAACTTGAGAGTCCATGTGGTCAAGAGACGTTTAAGTATCACACCTTTTTATCCTTGACACACAGGTTATATTTCCCGGTTCACATAAACCTTTAGGAAACCTCAGGGTCTTTTCGACCATTTAGAACTCAAGTCACTATTAGCCAGCAAATATCGTTTCGAACTCATGTTCTCTCATTGGTCACATTTTAGGATTTTTGGACCGAATAGCTTATGGATGCGAAAAACAAATTATGGTTTCAAAATCAAAGTTTAGTTTTACCAAAAACCTACATTGAGGTTTCGAATTCTGAAAGCCATAAGATGAGATAACAAGAATATGGTTTCGAAATCTAAAAGTGTGATATGGCATACAAGATATTCATATATAAAGAATCAAATAAATGATTCAGAACTTCAGTAATCAGAGCCAAACCATGACGTAGTATTCGAACTCAGACAGCAGTATATCGAGTCTACACAACATAAGTGTGAGTCACGATCTCTCTTACATTTAGCTCATACAAGTACGCGCTAACAATCCGACAGAGTCAGACTAGGTAAGTCGAGACACAATACTGTGATGGATTGATCTCGTAATACCACCGAGACAACTTCGCAACTGTTATATCCAACTCGAAGGTTTTAGGAAAAACCTTATATTACTTAGAGACAGAGAAGAAAAGAAAGCTCTAAGCAATATGGAACGTCATAACTACTGTAGATGGTGAAAAATGGAAGAGGGATAAAAATGTAAAATGACCCTCTAATTATGCCTTGGCAAGAAGCGATTGCCTACTCAGGCACATCTCTATAGCTCAGAATACAACCTGTTCTGCAAGCTGAATATGCTCTATATGAGTTCTCTCTTATAGCTCCAGGGTGGAGAGAATAATATCATGGTGCAATGCTAAATAACCCACCAACTCATAAAACCACCTATTTACTTCATGTCGACATCGCTTCGAATTCCTCGACAATAGAACTAAATTGCTCACTGGTACTATGGTGGAGAGTTAACAGAGACGCATCCTAATGCATTTCCTCTTAAAATACGACTTAACATCCGAGTCTCAATGAAAACCTCAGAAACAACATAGCTCTGGGCCTGTCCAGCGCTCTCTGAGAAGTTTACAACAACCTAAACACACTTAGGCAGGCCATAATCTAAACACAAAATGGCTTAGTATGCCATGACCTAAAAATACACCATGACCCGAGTGCACATACATGCCATAGTCGAAGTGACGTGGCCTAATACGCCACAATAGGCCAAAGGCCAAGGCCGTGGCCACTAGGCCATGGCGCCATATTCATGGCGCCACATCTATTTGGCCTTGTCCATGACGCCATATACATGGCGCCACATCTATTTGGCCAGGCCGTTACCATCAAACCAAGGTGTGATGGTTTATGATATATCTTTATCAAATGGTACAAAAGGATAGATGTAAAGGACAAGTAACAAAGGACCTCTGTGTACAACACAACCTCTCTTTATCTTTTAACAAGACAAAACCTAATTCTCCGTTAATCTCCATAATAATACAACCAGGTAAAACCCACACTTAAATACTAATTTCAGTACTAATAAAAGGAAGACGTAATCTAAGCCGAACACGTGGCAAGATCAGGACCGACGACGCCTAACCACCCAATAAAAACGCTAACAGACTCCACTATAACTAGTCCCAACCACCTCACCTCGCTAAGGGTTAACTACAGCTAACCCAAAATAATACAAATTATGACATTACCCCCATCTTCAGAACATCCTTGTCCTCAAGGATGGAAATCTTTAAAATGGGCCTGGATGTGAGCTAGGTCTTCCCATGTGGCATCAGTAGGGGTAGAATCAGACCACTGAACCAAAATTTGAGGAACTGCAGAGCCTTGTCTCCAAGTGGTGCGCCTATCTATGACAGCAACAGGTGCAACTTGAATGTTTCCAGAGTGATCAACCAAGGGTAGAGCTGGCATAGTGGTGGCTGAGGTTCCA
Source organism: Papaver nudicaule (assembly GCA_023529015.1). NCBI lineage: Eukaryota > Viridiplantae > Streptophyta > Magnoliopsida > Ranunculales > Papaveraceae > Papaver > Papaver nudicaule. Next base: position 46,833 of record JAJJMA010100753.1, read on the forward strand.
ATCTTCTTCTTCAGCTGGGACACATGGAAGACAGGATGGATTCTAGACCCCTCAGGTAGGTCCAATTTGTAGGCTACTGCTCCTATCTTCTCCAGAATGGTGTAAGGACCATAATATCTTGGAGATAGTTTGAAGTTCTTTCTTAATGCCACTGTGGACTGCCTATAAGGTTGCAGTTTAAGATATATCTGATCTCCTACCTCAAAGGATCTGTCAACTCTCTTTCTATCAGCAAAGATCTTCATCCTTTCTTGAGCTTTGGTAAGAGATTCTTTGAGAATATCCATCATAGCTTCCCTTTGCTGCAAAAACTATTCTACAGAAGCTACAGTGGTTGCAGATTCTGCTGGAATAGCTAAGTGAGGAGGATTATACCCATATAGAGCTTTGAATGGAGTCATGTTCAAGATGGAGTGGAAGTTGGTGTTGTACCACCATTCAGCCAAAGAAAGCCACTTGAACTATTGTTGAGGCTTATGTCCTGTCATGCACCTTAAGTATCCTTCAAGAAAAGAGTTAACCCTCTCTGTCTGGCCATCAGATTGAGGGTGATAAGCTGTGCTCAGGTGGAGCTTAGAACCCAAAGCTTTGAATAATTCTCTCCAAAAATTACTGGTAAAAACTTTGTCTCTGTCAGACACAATTGATGCTGGTAGCCCATGTAATCTGAAGATATGATGGAGGAACTCCTGAGCCACAGAAGAAGCAGTGAAGGGATGACTGATGGCAATAAAATGACCATACTTGGTTAGTCTGTCCACCACAACCATGATGACATCTTTTTTGTTGGACTTAGGAAGACCTTCAATGAAGTCCATTGTGATGTGTTGCCATGCTTGCCGTGGAATTGGTAGTGGTTGTAACAACCCAGCTGGATGTTGATGTTCTACTTTATTCCTCTGGCAAGTATCACAATTGCTCACAAAAAGTAAGATATCTTTCTTTAACCCTGGCCAAATAGAAGTATAGCCTAGCTCTGAGATAGCTAGCTTGTATGCCAGAGTGACCACCAATGACAGAAGAGTGCACTGAAGCAAGTATGTCTGTTCTCAGATTAGTAGAAGTACCCACATAAATTCTCCCTTTGTATCTGAGGATGCCTGCTGAATAAGTGTAATTGGGTAGTGCAGATGGGTTGATTAGGAGTTGAGCAATCATTTGTTGAGCTCCCTCATCCTGTTCATAGCTAGTGAGTAAGTCCTGAACCCAAGTTGGAGATGACACTGTCATGGAGGTGCAAACAGCAGAAGAAGTTGGAGGTAGCCTAGACAGGGCATCAGCTGCAGTATTCTCCTTTCCCTGTTTGTAGTGTATAGTGTAATCCAAACCCAATAGTTTCATCAACCACCTTTGTTGTAGGACAATAGTCATTTTTTGGTCCATGAAATACTTAATGCTTTGCTGGTCAGTGTTGATAATGAAATGGTGGCCAGTGAGATAGTGCCTCCATTTAGTCACTACCATAACAACAGCTAAGAGTTCCTTCTCATAAGTAGATAGCCCTAAAAATTTGGGACCCAAAGACTTACTAAAGAATGATATGGCTCTCCCTTCTTGCATTAATACATCACCCACTCCCCTTGTACAAGCATCAGTTTCCACCACAAATGTTTTGGAAAAATCAGGCAAAGCCAATACTGGTGTAGTGCACATAGCCTCTTTAAGTGCTTCAAAAGACAACTGAGCTGCAGGAGACCAAAGAAATGAATTCTTCTTCAATAGATCAGTCAGTGGTCTGCTAATATTGCCATAATTCTTGACAAATTTCCTGTAATAGCCTGTAAGGCCTAAAAAACCCCTTAACTCTTTTAACTTTGTTGGAATTGGCCAATTTTGCATGCAAGAAATCTTCCCAGGGTCAGCTTTGACACCATCAGCAGTAATGATATATCCAAGATATTCCAAAGAAGACTGAGCAAAGCAGCATTTAGAAAGTTTAGCATATAATTTATTCCCCCTCAGAATGTTTAAGACACACTGTAAATGTGTGATATGCTCAGAT